>BPLR01014917.1:0-32784 GCA_021605095.1 Caerostris extrusa | reverse complement strand
AAGACATGAAGATGCCAGAAAAACATGACCTGTTGGCCGCCATTCTCGCGGCAAAGGAACAAGGCATCGGGCAATCCTTTACGTTTGCAATGGCGTACCTTCGCGGCAGATATAATGGCGGTGCGTTTACAAAAACAGTAATCGACGCAACGATGTGCGCCATTATCGCCTAGTTCATTCGTGACCTTCTCGACTTCGCCGGACTAAAAGTAGCAATCTCGCTTATATAACGAGCGTGTTTTCCCAGAAAATTCGACATGTCAAAACCTTACCATTATATGAAGCAATTTCTATAACAACACTTACCTAGTTTTTGAAATAAAACGACTCCATGTCTGTAAGCGCAAAATTTAAAAAAAAGTTGCCCTACACAACTTTCAGGTAAAGTTTTAGAGAAATGGCATCTCAGACACCTGTGAAAGAAAATTCCAAGATTCCATCAAATATTAACCTTATCAGGCGGGAGGTCCCTTAAGAAGCTATTCCCCTCAGCTTTTGAGAGAGAGAACTCTTGGTCCGAATTTATGCCATAAAAATGCTTATCACAATGACTGGGCATTAACTTTACCCTTTGATGCTCCCCTCATAATCTTGAAAACTTGCCAAAAGGCTCTCTGGATTTTATGCCGGCGAAATTTCTGGCGATGTGGCGCATTATATCATTGTAATGTGTATTACAGGGAAAATTTTACGTTTCTTTTGATGCTCTGTATAAACTTTAATGATGGAGTTCTTTCAGGCGGCGAGCCATACTTAGTTTGATTTTTAAAATCGACTTTTGGATGATTATATTCAGGATTATTTTGGACAGGATGGACTTTTTGAGTCCTGAATTTTAATGAAGTTTTCTCCATAAATGTTTTTATCATCACATTTAAAAAGTTCTTTATATTTGTGACTCGTTATTTTTGTACCGGGTGGCCATAAATTAACATTTTCCCCTGGGATTCTGGAGATAAAAAAATTGATTGAACAGAATGAATTCTAATTTCATATACAGAGAGTAGTAGAAGGTGAGACCTGAATGACAGATTGTCTATTGCTCTGAAACTCTGTGTCACAGGTTTGAGTTCGAAATGTCGGGGGTGACATGGATATCTAGCAGTAGTTCGGAATATACTTTAAAGTTGTGTATACCAAACTGTAAGGCGCAACTCAGTTATAGGCTGAGTGATGTAGTGTGGAATGTAGTAGTAGTGGACTGGAGCTATTAACTTTACTACTTTGAAGCTCTCCCACTTCATAAACGTGGTGCCTGTTTTATATGTCTGTAGAGCTTCATGGAGCTTAGTCAGGCTTCTCTCTCCCACGTCTTTCCCAAACTGTAAAAAGGGGAGCAACTCCAATTTTAGGCATAGTGATGTGGTTTAGTAGTAGTGGAGTGTGTGTAAAGTAAGAATGAATTACATAAAAAAAAAATGACCAATAACAGCTGTTGATACATACTTAATAGGAAAATGTTTGAATACAATTGAGAATTCTCTATCATTTTCTGCGGAATGTTCTCTTCGTTTTCTGGTCATCATACTCATGTGACCTTTGTGTTTTAGGGAGCACCTTAAATCAATTATTTTATGTTGGTGGCGTTATAAACCTTCGTTCACTGAAGAACAATATTAAACAGGCTTTTACAGATATCCAAAATGACAGTTTATATGCATCAATAGAAAGTGGCATACACTAGATGCTATATTTTGGTCAGGGTTAAAGAAGGTAAAAAGAAAATGAGCAATGGGTTGCAATTGGTCAGGATATCCTAATCTTGATTAATAAAATATTATTTTATATATAGTTTTTATGCTATATGTCATACATTTACGTTAATGTAATTTTTAAACACATTACTGAAGCTTTTATATAACATTCTTTATACTTTAAATGTAATTATTTACAAAAATCTTTAATCAAATTTCCTAAAATCTCTTCTATATGCTACATTCGATACTATTGTTTTTGAATTTCTCTTTTATTCCCAGTTTCTGTACATGATATTTGACTTTATTCCATTCATTAAAGTTAGCTGAAGATCCCACTCAATTGTATCGTAACTACTTTCAAAATTAATATGGGGACATTTTAATGGCTTTTAACAAATAATGAACACCGTAACTGGTATGTCCATTGCCTCCAAATAAGGACAATTATTTTATCACCGATACTATTAACATATAATTAATACTAATTTCTTTTTTCGTTAGAAGAGTTATTCTACTTGAAATTTAAATAATAACAACATTAAAACTCTTTAACTATCACAACTATTATATTTATTATCTGTTAATGAAATTAAAAGTAAGCACTATTAATTAATCGTTTTCAAATGTCTTGCATTTTTGGCATGCACAACATGACGCTTTCTTCATTCTGTGCTAGTATCTGGGTTTTTATTATCTGGATCTGGTTTATTTTTGAGTATTTTACAAATTAACTAGATCATAATTTGTAATGAAGTAGTATTTTTGCATAACATAAATTATTGAATAATTTTGATAACTAGGCGTCATTGAATCAAGTCAATTTGACTTAAATCGGTTGGAACTAGAACGGACGATATGAATCAAATTCAACTTTATCCAGGATGCTTTCAGAGGTCTTGTTACACTGCATCCACTTTCTGTCCCATAATCCACATTTTTCTCTAAAAGGAAAAATAATATAAGCGGATTTACTATGCCAATTTTCAGTATAAACATGGATGTTTTGATTCATCAACTTGATGTTAGAATGGTTTGTAGAAGTTATTAGTAATATATTTCATCATTGCCAGTGTTTTAAGCATATCATTGTATATGATAATTTCCATAAATTATTTTCAACATGCATTCTATCAATATGTTTATTAATTTTTGTCTCTTTCTTTATATTATTGTCAATTACTGCCAAAGTGAAATTTATTACATTTTATTAATTAACCTATTATCATAAATATGAAACCATAAAGGTTATCGGGAAATTACATTTCAAATTGCTGGAGAATAAAATAGAACATTTAATTATTATTTTTATTTTCTCTTAAAAACATATACTAATGTTTTTAAATCACATGGGAGAAAAAAAAAAAAAGATGAATAAGAAATGAAAAAAAAAAAAGAAAAGATATAGAATTTAATTGAAAAAAATTATAGAATTTAATTTAAAAGTTTTAACTCAAAGCTTTTACTTGTTTTTTAATGTAATTAATTTCCCGTTTAATTATTATTGAATAAGAGGAAACAGAAAAAAAAATAATTTTCAAACCACACACCATTAGTACGTTCTGCATAAAAAATATTTTTTTAAATAATATTGTTAAGATTTTAAAAAAATAAAGTAAAAAAAAAATGAACAAAAATACAAATAAAATAAACTATTAATTAATTTTTTTTCTAATTAAAAACCAATTCTATTACAATATATTTTTAAATCATAATTTTTGTTTATAAGCTTACTCTGTATTTTTTATTTTACTGAATGATAAGAATTAATCTAAAGTTATAAAATTTTAAAATTAATTCAATAGAATAATTGATAAACTTAATATCAAAATTTTTAAAAAAATTAATTATAATTTTAAATATTTAATAGTTAAATATAATCAAAAAATTATTCATAGTTAAATATTCTTAGAAATTAATTTTTTTATTAAAGTATAAATTAATTAAAAAGGAGTTCGGGAATATTGAATTATTATATTAAAAAATTTGTAATAAAAAAATTTAATATGTATGGGACATTTGCTTCATTAAAATTTAAAAATATAATAAGTTTATTGAAATGTAAAAGACATGATATCAATTTTTTTAAAAAAGAATAAGAAAATTTATTTTTAGTATACTGATTTACGAAATACTTTTGAATAGAAACTTGATATTGAAAAAAAGTAACAAACTGTAAATCAATTTTCTAAAATTAAGAATTGGAAATTATAATTATTAATTAAAATGAATGGAAATATTTCGAAATTTTTCATTTTAATTTGATTTGATCTAAGTCATTTGTTGCTTAAAAATTGACATCTAACAAATTCAGCGTTAACTACGACTCATCACTGAGTGTGGGGTTGATGTTCTGCTCCCTCAATCTGTCAAAGTGATTTTGATTTTCCTTTGCAGTTTTCAAACTTATTCACAATATATCTGTAGGACTTTCAGACCTAAAGATTTCGTGTTTACATAAAATAAGCTCTACTTGTCGGGTTTTGGAACAGATTGTCCAGATTAATCAAGTGCATGTAGAATATATATCCAGTAATGCATTAATTGCAACATTTACATTATTTTTATACTATTTCAATGTTACCATTGATGCTTAGAGAATAGGAAAGGTCTGATGGATAGCATGTTTAAATTCGGTGTTTGACACCAATACTATTAGTCTGTATTTCAATGATGAGCGTGATAAACCCATAAGCGGAAAGTATAATCATTGAGATCAAGAGGATAAGGATAATTATACAGATATCACTCTTGCATAAATTAATTTCAGATTGGTGTAACAAAATTAGGGTGCAATATAGCAAATTTCTGTTGTGAAACCAGAGTAACGCTGAATCTGCTGTGCAGGGTTGAATGACTTCAGGGCAAAATTCCCAGCATATGGAAATAATATCGTTGCTTATAAGGTTAGAATAAGGAATTAATGCTTTCCTGCAGAAGATATACAATCATCTGCATGTGCGTATTGTATCGCATCAATTGGACGTTGGATAAATTGAAAGGTCAAAAATTTTCTTAAGGAGAATTTTTTTTTCTCAGCAATTTTTAAAATATAATCGTATTTTATAGCATACTCGATTTTAATTAAGAAATCAACTATTTGAAATCTATATAGTATCAAAAACTTATAATGTTTTTATGAAATTCTTGTATTACTTTTTTACAGGATTACCACAAATGACTGCCTGGGTTAAAACTTTTACAACAAGCTAAATAGCTAATGAGCAATGAAGCTCATTTCACGCATTTTCCAGTTATATAATGTCAACAACTCTAAATGCAGCATTAATGTGCTGTTTAAATATCTTAGGCAATGGTGGTTAGCAAACAAGATCTTTAATGTAATCCCATAAAAAGAATTCATATTGTGTCAGATTAGGGGATCTTGAGGGCCTGTGATTAAAGGCTAGTTCATCGTCATTTGTTTATCAAATATAGCTTTGTGAAGCTCCGTCTTGTTGAAGTATAAACCCCTGCTGCCTTCAAGCAGTTGTGGAAATAACCATATTAGAAACATGTACAATTGCTACACGTTACAAGTTTTTCCTGTTTAAGATTTACTTGTCACAGGCACAAAATGGTCCAAAAAATTTGTTTGTGATATACCGCAAATGACATTGTTTTAGGTGATTCTCTCTCCAATTCCTCAATTGTGTAGGGATGATGGTAAAAAAATATACAAATTGAATTGTTTTTCCATGAATCCCTTATATTGTTATGTGTAACAGTTTTTAAAATATAATTCATTGATGTTAACATTATATGTCAATTACACGATAGGTTATTTATATGCTAGGTTAACAATATAGGTTAATTACAATATTGTTAAGTATACAGTAGGTTAACACTATAGGTTAATTACACAGTAGGTTAACTATACAGCAGGCTAATTATACACTAGGTTAAGTATACAGTAGTTAACACTATATGTTATTTATACGCTAGGTTAACAATACAGGTAAATTAAATCTAGGTTAAGTATACAGTAGGTTAAGACTAAAGGTTAATTACACTCTATGTAATACTATAGGATAATTACAATCTAGATTAACTACTAAGTAGGTCAACACTATAGGTTAACTATACAGTAGATTAACACTATATAAGTTAATTACACTCTAGGTTAACACTATTGGTTCATTACACGTTAGTTTAACAATTTAGGTTAATTACAGCTAGGTTAACACTATAGGTTAATTACACACTAGGTTAACACTATAGGTTTTCAAATCATTTTAATATTTAATCAATTAAATATTTTACTGATACTTTTTAAAAGCTGAAAGCTTAATGTATTCTTTAGAGAGTTATTTTTGAGAGTAGGAATAAAATTCATTTCTTAAAACTTCTGAAAAAATCATGGAGAAAGAAAAAAAAAAAAACGTTTCATTGAACCAAATCATGCTTTCTAAGTAAAGGTACAAGAGAGGATTACATAATTTTTATTTTCCAATGTTTGACTTTACTTCGAACTTCTCTTTTCTTGCCATTTTCATTACGATTTCTCCACACATTTTTACAAGCGTAATCAAGAAATCCAGTCGCGGGTGAAAAAAAAAAATCCTTTCTGGTCCACTTTTGAGAGTTCTGTTTCAGAATGCAGCAAATGTTTTCCGGCAATGCAAGGATCGAGTCCTTCCTTTTTTTTTTTCTCTCTTTCTTTTTGTCTGCCTACGGTGTTTGGAATGAAAAGTAAAGAGATAAAAAAGAAAGCAAGAGGAGAAAAATGTGTTGCGAAAACAGCTTTGCACATTTTTCTTGTTCCAAATGGACCTCGACCCATAACGGAATGGACGTTGCAGTGAATTCGAAATTGTTCTCTGGTATTTATTCTCGGAAATTGTTCTGTTTTGTCTTTTCTTTTCTTTCAAAAAACTGAAATTCAGCATTCTTTTTAGAATTTTTTACAACCTAATATAAGACGTATCATTCTATTTTACTAAAAGGTGATATTTATTTTGAAATGATATCTTAAAACAACATTCTAGGAATATTCTATGTAGAAAATATAATTCATTGATGTTACACTAAAGATTAATTACACACTGGGTTAATACTATAGGTTAATTACGCATTAGGGTAATACTACACTACAGGTTAATTACGCATTAGGTTAACACTATAGGTTAATTACACACTAGGTTAACGCTATTTGTTAATTACACGTTAGATTAACACTTTTGGTTAATTACACACGTTAACACTGTAGGTTAATTAAACTAGGTTTACACTACAGGTTAATTACACTAGGCTAACATTGTAGATTAATTAAATGGTAGATTAACAGTTTAGATTAATTACACACTAGGGTAACACTAGATTAGATTAATTAAAAACACTATGTTAACACTATGTTAGGTTTCTTGCACTCTAGGTTAACACCATAGAGTTTTTACAGCGTAGTTTAATACTTTAGGCTAATTACACACTAACTAACGCGATAGGTTATTTACACATTATGTTATCACTGCAGGTTACTTAAAAACTAGGTTAAAATCTTAAACATTTAAACTTAGCTTAATTACACACTAGGCTAACACTATAGGTTAATGAATCTAGGATTAATGTCTAGTTTAACACTGTAGGTTACCACACTATGTTAACAATAGATGTTTTCAAATCCTTTTAATTGCAATGAAGTTATTTGATGCATAGAAAAAAAAAGTATGAAATAAAAATTTTACAAAAAATATTGCTAAAAGCTTAACACATTGTTTAGAGAGTTATTTTTCAGGCTAGAATTAAAATTCATTTTTGAAAACAACCAAAAAAATTATGGAGACAGAACAAAAAAGTTGCATTGAACCAAATCATGCTTTCTAAGTAAAGGTATAAGAGGATTACAGAATTTTTATTCTCCAATATTTGACTTTTCTTCGAACTTTTCGTTTTCTTGCCATTTTCATTACGATTTCTTCATTCATTTTTACAACCGTAATCAAGAAATCCAGTCGTGAGTTAAAAAAAAAAAAAAAAAAACTTTCTGGTCCACTTTTTGAGAGTTCTGTTTCAGAATGCATTAAATGTTTTTCGGCAATGCAAGGATCAAGTCCTTCCTTTCTTTTTATTTCTCTACAAACGGTTTTTAAAATGAAAAGTAAAGAAAGAGAAAAAGAAAGCAAGAGGAAAAAATGTGTTACGCGAAACAGCTTTGCACATTTTTCTTGTTCCAAATGGACCTCGACCCATAACGGAACGGATGTTTGCAGTGAATTCGAAATTGTTCACTGGTATTTATTGAGAAATTGTTTTTTGGTCTAATTTTTTTCTAAGACTGGAATTCAGTTGTCTCTTTAGAATTTTTTCAACATAACGTAAAACTTAAGTTTCATTCTATTATACTAAAAGGTGAGATTTATTTGGGAATAATATCTTAAAAGATGTTCTATCATTTGATTATTTCTTTTGCATTTAAGTGTTTAAAATATATTATTTTCTTAAAGTAGTAATAAAAATAAGTCAGAATATTAAAAAAATCAACGTATTAGAGAAACATAATTAAAGATAAAAGTACTGGACACTACTAATTTTGAAATTAATTAAACTATTTACTAAATGCAAGGGTTTAGCTAGATATCTAGGGTTATTGTCTAAGTTAACACCATATGTTAATGTATCTAGGGTTATTGTGTAGGTTAACTCTATAGGTTATTTAATCTAGGATTAACGACTTTGGTAACACTATAAATTAATGTATCTAGGGTTAATGTCTAGATTAACATTATATGTTAATGTATCTATGATTAATCTCTAGGTTAACACTATGGGCTAATGTATCTAGATAATGTCTAGGGTAACACTACAGGTTATAATACTATACTAACACTATATGTTAATTAAACACTAGGTTAACACTATAGGTTTTCAAATCATTTTAATTTCAATGCAAATTCCAGGTTTTTATGTGATACACAAAACAATTAATAGATTTTGAAAGCTAAAAGTATAACGTATCCTTTAGAGAGCTATGTTTCAGGGTAGGAATAAAATGCATTTTTGACAACTTCCAAAAAAAAAAAAAAAAAAAGAACAAAAAAAAAAAAAATGTTTCATTGAACCCAATCACGCTTTCTAAGTAAAGGTACAAAACTATTACAGAATTTTTATTCTCCAATATTTGACTTTTCTTCGAAATTTTCTTTTTCTTTCCATTTTCATTACGATTTCTTCATCCATTTTTACAAGCGCAATCAAGAAATCCAGTCGTGAGTGAAAAAATAAACCTTTCTGGTCCACTTTTTTTGAGTTCTGTATCAGAATGCAGTAAATGTTTTTCGGCAATGCAAGGCTCGAGTCCTCCTATCTTTTATTTCTCTACCCACGGTTTTTAGAATGAAAAGTAAAGAAAGAGAAAAAGAAAGCAAGAGGAAAAAAGGTGTGGCGAAAACAGCTTTGCACATTTTTCTAGTTCCAAATGGACCTCGACCTAAAACGAAACGGACGTTGCAGTGAATTCGAAATTGTTCTCTGGTATTTATTCCCGAAAATTGTTTCTATGGTCTCTTTTTTTTCTTTTACAAAGACTGAAATTCCGTGTTCGTTTTTAGAATATTTTTTTGCAACATAATATAAGACTTCAGTTTCATTCTATTTTACTAAAAGGTGAGATTTATTTTGAAATAATATTATTTAAAAAAATATTTAAAAGTCTATTTTATCATTAGATTATTTTTTTTGTATTAATGTATTTGAAAGTTTTCTTTAAAGGATTAATGACTATTTGTCAATATATTAAAAAAAACAACAACACAAGAATGTGTTAATCAATCGCGGTTGAAGTTAAAAATATAGGACACTACAAATTGATTTAATTAAACAAAAATGTAGATTTTTTTAAAAGATGCATACACTCAAGAGCCAAAGCATTATGGCCACCTGTCAATAACGAGTTGGACCACCTTTGGCGTGACAGCTAACATTAACACAGCTTCAACCCGCCTTGGCAGGGATTAATACCACCACTTAATACCAGTTAAATACCACTTCCACCTGATCACGTGCCTTCCACGTCATCCAGGCGAGTTCATTGCAAAATGTAGGGGTGGTCATAATGTTTTGGCTCTTGAGTGCATATATATATATTATATTGTTATATATATCTCTATTTTGTCGCTTATGTTTATAAATGTTTTTATAAAATGTCGATACAATACTTTCTTATATTACTTTAACTCATAATTTTCCGCTATTATTCATGTATTACTTAAATTATTAATTTTAATAATAATAATTAATTAAATAAATAATTAGTTTTAGTTGTTTAGAAAAAAAGATATCCAACTTTACCTTTTATCCCTAGATAAATCCGTAATGTGGAAAATCTTTCCTTTAGTTTGGAAGAGCAGAATATTAGTTATCCTGCGAATTTCATTTATATAATTAGGAAGAATGAAGCAATAGAATCCCAGTGTTGCCGCCTATGTAATGCTGAACTGCTATATATCTGTCCTTCTAGAGGCGAATAATTAAGATCAAAGTTGAATACGGTACTAGTGTAATTAGATTTTTTTTTTTTTATTACAAAATTCTGCCAACATGGTAATAGGATTGTAATATTCTG
This sequence comes from Caerostris extrusa, assembly GCA_021605095.1. NCBI lineage: Eukaryota > Metazoa > Arthropoda > Arachnida > Araneae > Araneidae > Caerostris > Caerostris extrusa. The sequence continues at coordinate 22,530 of BPLR01014917.1, read as the reverse complement.
ACAATATAACAATAGGATTGTAATATTTTAGCAATATAAAAATTAAATATTAGTAAATATGATGAAAATGCTTATTATAAACATTAAGTCATTTATGATTGTTATCATTATTTTTAGTTTATTTTTAAAATATCTATTTTCCTAAATTTTATCTCATGCTTTTTAATTATTTTGATGAAATAATGATTTTAATATAATTGTAATTTTTTTAATAGTGATACTGCGCGAATTTTTTTTTTATTTTTATGCTAGATTTCTGTATTAAACACAATTACGTTCTCTTTATCTTTCGCATGTAAAAGTAAATACATATACTTTTATTTCGCTTAATAAATTAATTTACAAATTTCAGCAATAAAATGCCTCTACGCGAATGAAATAATACTAAAAAAATATGAAATTATTTCTGAATTTAATAAAAATAGTATGCAATATATAGAAATGTTTAATGGCGATGCTGTTTTGATAAATGCTGTGTTATTAAGAATCTCCTTTTGAATGTTTAATGCGATATATTTTCAGTTTAATTATATGAAGATAAATTGCAGAAACATTTCTGCAGTGAAAACTATTTGTAAAATATAATAACCGACTGATATTAACTACTGAGTAAATCAAATGACCGGTTTTAAGTTATAAATGTTTTAGATTTAAGTTTCTAAATGAATAATGTATACATTATTTTATATTAAAATTCCGAAATTCATGTTCATCACTTTTATTATCCTTTTAAATGACAATCCCCTTTAAATGGAAATTATGCACCATTTTAAATGGTTAATTTAATATAGTCAGCCTTATGTTATTTTTGAGAAATTGTTACAATAGCTACTTTAGAATTAGCTGTAATAAATCAAATAAGAAATATGAAATATTGCACTATATAAAACCTTCATTATTATGAATTAATTAAATATACGTGAAGTATTTTGCTTATTTGCATGATAACATAATATACATTATAAAATAGACGATAATGAATAGATGAGAAGGATAATATATTGAAAGTTACATTCAAAGGATATAAATTTTATATAATTTGCAGCCAGTTACATGGTGACACAATTAACTTTTAGAGATAATTCATTTTAAATTATAATTTTATATTTGTATGAAATATATATGAATTTATTAAAAATTAAACTAATGCAATTGTAAACAAGCCGTGTTCAATGTCTTATTTTTATGGTAAACTTTATAAGCAAACTATGCTATAATTTATTCAAATAAGTATTATATTTAAATATTTATATAGATAAATTTTAATAATTATTTTGCAAGAATATTTGAAAACAATTTATTCAATGTTAAGTTTAGATGTCGAATATAGTTACGAGTAATAAAAATTTACATTACAAGAAGGCACAATGTATTCAAATGTAGTCTATAATTTTAATAATCATATGTTCATAAACTATAGAATAATAGTTATCTTTTACATAAAACAATAATTGAAATTGCAGACATCGTGTAAATAAATAATCATGCACTTTAATATATTTGATTTAAATTTAAAATATGTTTTTATATAAGAAATTAGGTTAATAGAATCACTTTAAAATAATAAAAACTGATAAAATACAATGAGTAATATTTTATAACTAGTAAGTTTTTCTAATATTAATTTAATATTGAAAGTATAAAGTTTAATTATATTATAAACTTTCTAATATATGTGCATATTACTGTGAATGTGGTTAATCGTTTATTATTCATAATCACCAGGATAATCCACCAGTGATTATCCCTAATCATCGCTCATCGCTATATATTGCATGTGATTATGATTAATCACCGGATTATAATCACATTTACCGTAACATATAATTATATTATAATATTTTTAAGAGAATGTATTTTATATATTTTGCACCAATATATGTTCTTGCATTAAATTAATACTCTCATTATTTGCAAATTTTTTGCAATTTCAACGTTAATACGAAAACTTTTATAACTTACACACCATACAAAACCATGAAAATATGTTAATGTCACGTGCAAATTTGTTTGTCTGTTTCCCTGCACTAGGTGCACAAATGACTGCTGCCACAGTAAAGATACTTTCCAGGTTTTATACAATTCGAACAGTTTTATTTACGCAATTTACAGATTACTTTAACATTTCTCATTGTGTTTAATTAAAGTTATTAAATTAAATCTTAACAATTTATATTGAGACTGACCTTTGTGGAAATTCTTTCAGATGCTTCATAAACTAGACCTCTGCCTAAACTAGACCTCTGTTGAACCTATTACACATTTGCTCCAGTTCTTTCTTACCTTTTCCACTGCAATTCCATTTATGCAGACGGGAAATAATCTTACTTACTCCTCCCAGAGTTGTCCATTTCAGAAATGATATTTCCTTAATAACCCTTTTCGTATCGAAACTTCTAGAAACGTGAATACAGTGCAGTCATGAATGACTTTTTTTTAATTCACTTGCCAAAGATAACAGTAGCTACTAGAGCTGTAAAATATGTGTGCGATTATCAAGTTAATATTACTAGAATGGTAATAGACGTGTGTGTGATTGATATGTAATGGACTACTGGAATGACAAAATATGTGTGATTAATATGTAAATGGTTAATAGGATGGTAGAAGATGTTTTCACTATCAGGTGATTGACTATTAATGATTACATTTATTATGATATGATTACAATATTAGGATATGATTACAATATTATGATATGATTACAATTACATTTATATGAGTATTAGATCAATAGCTATTAGAATGACAGCAGATATGTGTGTGACTTTCATATCAATGGTTTTTTTAGAATGGTAATAAATGCATGTGATTATAAGATCAATGGTTATGTTTGTCAACATGAGATCTATGGCTATTAAAATTGTATTGCTTTTTGTATGATTATAAGATAAAGGTGCTACTAGAATTGAAACAGACTGTGCGGGACTATGGAGGGACTAATGGTATTTCATGTTTCTTTTTGGTTGCTGGCACTGTCCTTGACATCTGTGGGAAAGTTGACGTCAAAATATTCATTAGTGTTTGAGTTACGCTTGGCTTTGTGAGACACTAAAACTGATTCCGGCGATTTTTGAAATGTCTGAATTAATTGAGCAAAGAAACTTGCCTTTAATTTTGTTTGCGGAAACGTATAGAATGTTGCAAAAGGCATTCAATGAACATTCCTCTATCGGAAAGAAAAGTTTACAAGCAGTATAAACAGTTCAAAGAAGGCAGAGAACGAGTTGAAGACGGAGAGTCCTCTGGTCGACCATCAACCACAACCGACGAAGCTCACGTCCAAAAAGATTTAGTGCTTGCAAACCGTCGATTTTCAATTAGAGACCTTGCTGATAATGTTGGAATTTCAAAAGGATCGGTCAATTCCATTTTGACCTCAAACGCGTCAAATCTCGATTGGTACCGAAAAAACACTGAATGAGCCAGCTCACACGGCATTGATTCTTCGTGATATTTTCGCCAAAAATGAAACCCATATCGTTCTACAACCACCGTATTCACACCTTGCGACTTCTGGCTGTTCCCTAAACTCAAAAGACCACTCCGGGTACACCGTTTTGAGTCGATTGAAGAGATTCAACATGAATCAGCGCTCGATTTGAAGTCCATCCCTACCGATGATTTTTAGCATGCATTGAGGATTGGAAAAAAAAAAAGTTGACATAAGTGCAATGTGTCAGGAGGGAATTACTTTGAAGGCAATAAAATAAATTTAGAAGAATAAATAAAGAGTTTTTGATAAAAACAATAATTATAATTATTTTTGGGCGCAAAGGTATCGTTCTTTAAAATTGTATTAGATCTTTGTGATCATAAAGCTAATGGCTTCTAGAATGATAGCAGATGTGTATGATTATGAAGTCAAATGTTATTAGATGTTTACCGTATGCGTATGATTATCGTCCAAAGCAACTAGAATGATAGCAGATGTGTATGATTATGAAGTCAAATGTTATTAGATGTTTACTGTATGCGTATGATTATCGTCCAAAGCAACTAGAATGATAGCAGATGTGATTAATTATCATGCTATTATTGTTAGAGTTGTAGCAAATTGGATGTTACCTAAGATGTATAATGTAAATCTGCTGTATTATAACCCCTCTAAAGGAAAAAGGGGAGAAGTGATTGTTTTCGGAAGAATTTTTTTACAGGTATCTTCCCTCACATTTGCGGGCGAAATTTGAGAAAATTCAGCAAACATACCCGATGTAGTCTTTTTATTTAAGAATTTCTGCAACTATCTATGCGATTATTAATTAAGAAAAAAAGTTTACTCGTTTTCGAAACAGGGATTATAATTCATTGTACTAGAAGAATCATTCAGTTTCTTGAACTTTAAATTGCGTAGATTGCGTTAAAACTATGGAAAAACGGAGTTTTCTATCAAATATTTACATGCATAATATTCGAATTTGTGTGATACCTAAAATATTATATAATTGGTATTAAATGCATGTAATATAAAAAAAAAAAAAAAAAGTAAGTTAATTCCTACATTTTTCACTCTATTGCAGAAAGTCTTTTATAAATAATTTTCATTCATTTTTTTTTTAAGTTTATCTGGCGCCATCTATTGATAGATATATGCAACTTAAATCTAAAAACTAAAAACAATTAATTAAATTTAATTAATGAATTAATATTTGTAGAAACTGTATTAACATCAAGTGTCATCCACTACAAGTTAAAAAAAATGTATTTGAACTTGAGTGGATGAATAAAAAGTATTTTATGAACGATGGAAAGTTTGAACAAGATATATATAGGGAGAGTGTGAGCTAATAGAAGGAATTGAAAAATAAAATTTTTTATTGAAAAACTTACAGTTAAGTATTTATCTTTTGAATCAAATTGAAAAACGCATACATTTTATTGTTAAAAAAATTTTATAAAACTTTCTCGTCGATTTGTATTTCCAAAGCATATGACATGAATGCATAAAGAGAGGAAAGCACCAAATGCATTTCCATTCCAAAAAACTACCTGACGAAACTGTCGATCAACAAAAGAGCCCATTATGGCGCAGACAAAGTTGGGGGACTCGACCATCGGGTAACAGATTGTGCCCGTCAGGAGAAAAGGCGGGGAGAAGAGTCAGTCAATAGCTGTTTGCGACTCCCAAACCATTTATTATTAGCTTGTTTCCTGACACACAGAGAGAGAGTTGGGTGTCTTTTCTCACGTCCGAGCATGACTGCAGGGAACACTTGCTGTTGCTGATTGACAGCACTTCTGGCCATCTTGTTCTAATGTTGGGGATCCCTAATACGTGAATATTTGAATTGTTTGGCGATTAAACAAGTATCTTTAATGTATGAACATTAGATTATTGGATTAAGTAAGTAATATCACATACACAAAGGAAAATATAGAGACATTTTTATAAGTATTTGTTAGTCTGTAATTGAATTAATATATTGATCTAGTTGATGAAATAGTGTTGTACATTAAAGATTCAACCAATATCAATTAAATTTAATTAAATTATTAAGTAATATTACATACGCAAGGAAAATATAGAGATCATTATAGTATTTGAGTTTCGTTTGTCTGTAATTAAATTAATATATTGAAGGTCTAGTTAAGAGTAATATCAACTAAATTAAATTAAATTATTAAGTAATATTATGTACGCAATAAAAAATATAGAGATATCTTCATATATTATTTGGTTCTTGGTAGTGTGTAATTGAATTCATCGAAGGCCGAGTTGATGGAAACATATTGTACAGCACAGATTAAACTAATATCAACTAAATTAAAAGTAATATCACATACGCAAGGAAAACATAGAGAGATCTTTATATAGTATTTGATTCTTGTTTGCGTAATTTAATTATTATATTGAAATTCTAGTACAGTAAAGATTCAACTAATATTAACTGAATTAAAATTTGTGCATAAAAACTTTCAGCTCAAGTAAGTTTGTAAAATTTTTATCAATTTATTTCAACTAATTATATATTATTTCACAGTAAAATTTCAATTTATGTATAGAGTAAATAATTAACTAAATATTTTTAAATATAATAATTTATTTTAAAAATAAAACAAATATTCTTTTGCTTCTTTCTAAGAAATTTGATCCTTGAAAGATTTTTTTTGGAGTCTCTATTTAATACATATGCTAAGCAATTTTATTTTTAATGTAAGAAATCACGCAAAATTTAATTTGTATCATTTGTCTTGTGCTGAGTTTGCATTATCCTTCATCAAGACTGTTATCACTGTTTCGAAAAACCTGTATTCATTGCAGTTATGACAAAAAATCTCGTATAGATGGTCAGAATACGCGGTGGATGTTTTCTGAGTTTGCCGAAATGCGAGCCAATTATTTTTCTACGTATTCTCATGATGAACGATTGAGCAATTTTTTTTTTTTTGTTGATATTTTTTACTTAAACGGAATTTTCCATATCAGTTTTATGACTTTTTTATTTATCCAAAAGGAGGAATATCAATTTTTGTAACCAAAATAACATAATAAAGTAAATATATTGCAAACGTTATCTTATTTTTATACTGTATATGAGATTTCTGTATATGAGGACCAAAGATAATATTATATTTTAAAAATTAATACATTGACACAGATTCAACAGACATATTAATAATGTCCCATGTAGGTCCGGGTTAGAATAGTCCCACTGTAGCCCATGCATGTCGTAAAAGGTGACTAAAAATGGGTACCCAGTATAACCGGGTGGGGTAAAGTCCAGGCTTCTTCCTTTGGGTGCCCATGTCTTTGTGGGCAATGCCAAGAACAAAAAGAAACTGCATTTTTTACCCTTTATCATGAGTCGTCACTGGTTCACAGCCTTGGTCTGAGACGTTGCTATCGACCAAGTGGGATAAGAAACAACAGCATATAGCACTAATTCGAGAATACATTTATAAAGGTACTTCTTCGACGAACCTGGAGTGCATCAAGGGGGTACTACATCCACCCGCAAGACAGAAGTGGAAGCGTATATTCCTGCATGATTTTTTCAGATAAGTGCGCACATTAGCATATGTTAAAATGAGATGAAGAAAACTTTAAAAAGTTTAAGGCGACATACTCAAATACAATCTCGATTGTACGCATTTGTTTACAGTAAAAAACAAAATGTCGTAATGACATATTGTTAAAATTTAATTTCAATTTTAAAAGCAACCACTTTGTTATGTTACAAGAAAATGTCACAAAAGTATTGATAAATATAGTATTTATCTAAAAATTATGATTATTTTTAATTTTATTTGCATTTTATTGTTACAAAACCAACATCCCACATATAATTTTTGCTATTTATTCACATGTAAAAATATGATTAATAATAGGGTTTTATAATTTAAACATCTAAAAATTAACTAATTCATTTTACTATTAAATTTATATCGTAGAAAATATTTTATATATGGTTAGATGGTTGAAATCGTAACAGAATAAAAAATAATTAATTCCCTTGATAGTTTTTAATTCTATGTTATTGCAATTCAATTATGTTCACAATTATATATATATATATATGTATGTATGTATTCAACTTTTTATTGAATTCATTATTGAATTTTTATTATGTTATATTAATAAGGCAGCAGAATAATTAGTACAATTACATGAATAATTTATGCTAAATGTCCATGTTTTTATTATTATATCATATTCAGTAAAAGTGTTATCATTAAAAAACAAATGAATTCTACGAATATTTTTAATACATTGCGGTGAAAGGAAACAAGAAAAAAAATAAATTGAGTAATTTTTCAATTAGCAATAAGAAAATAATCATAGACATTAAACTAATTATTTTCTTACTTAAAAATATTTAGATAAATTTGACAAATATCAACACTTAAGTAAATATTTTCAACATTAAAAAAAAAGTAAATGTTTTTAAGTAATTAGCTAATTGACTTTTAAATTTGCTTAATTATTTGTAGCAATGAGTAAACACAATTCTTCACAAAAAAAAATTTTAATTGAATAAAGTTCTTTTTGCAATTTTATGTTGTTTTTCCTATTTTTTTTTTGTTAGATGAAGTATACTTTTAAGATGTCGAGTTTTTGAAAATTCAACTTAAATAAAGCTTATTTATTTGTAAATTGTAAAAAAAAAAAAAAAAAAATTGTCAAACTAAAATGAAATATTTGAGAATATACGAAATTCCTTAGGGAAGTATATTGCTTTGTACATATATATACAAAATACTTTGAACAAATATTTTACTATATAACCAAATATAAATTTACTTGGTTCATAAATATGAAAGATAAAAAATAAACAATCCTTGAAAAAGTTAGCTATTTAATTTAATAATCTTTGACAGTTTTGGGCAGAAATATAAAATAAATGATTGTTAAAATGCATCAAACTAATTAAATTAAAATGTTGACTACATTTTATTATTTCTGGAAACTGTTTAGACTTAGATACAATTTTTTTCTTGCACTGAAATGTATTTCTAATAATTTATATATAACTGATATTTTATAAAAATTCAGCTAAACAACAATAATAAGATAATTATATATTTAATATGTATGACATTAAACATGTTTTCATTTCATAAAATGCAGATTGTAAAAAAAAAAAAAACTATTTTTTATTTATTTAGTAAGTTTAATTATTAATAAATTTTGTAATTATATAAATAGAATTAAAATGTAAAGATAATTATTTTTTTAATTCTTAATTATTATTTATTGTATTATTAATTACTTTTAATGAATTTATTTTTGGATCATTATAAATGAATAGATTTAAAATAAGAACAAAAACTAACCATAAATTTTGTATGTTCAAAATAATATTACTTTTATAAAGTAGTATTTATTATAAACTATAAATACTTTGCTTGAAATAAAAGAGGGATTATTTAAAATAATATTTTAATATTTAAAGATATATGAAATAGAAATCCATGAGCAGAGAATCTTTAATAAAAAATTTGTATTTTTATTTCTTTTTCCTTGTCATGATCCTGATTCATCATTCGTTAAATCTCAGAATCTCTAATAAAAATTATGTTTTCCAAATAAAATTTCAAAATTGAATGTACTCAAATTCAAATACATCGAAGACCGATGTATTCAACTTATAGTTTTGTAAATTTCTAAAAAATATTAGAGAATATTCGAATTTATGTCAAAAGAAATAATTCGAAATGAAACAAAGCTAAATTTAAATTTCTTGTACTTTAGAGAGAAATAAGTACAATAAAAGTCTTCGAACTTTTGTATAAAGAAAGCAAACATGAAAAACACTAATTGTATTTCCCCATTTTAATACATGCTAATTAAACTGATAAAACAATTTTATATTGTATTTTCCTCCATTTATTTTAAAAAAAAAAAATATTATTTACAATGAAACAAAGTTCTATAAATAGGGAATTATATGAATAAATCATTCCGTTTTATTTTTATTTACAGAAAATATGTTACATCACCTGAAAAATCTCATTTTTTACATAATTAATACATGGCTCGGTTTTCGAATACAGGTACGTTACGTCAAATGAAAAATGTCATATTTTACAAAATCAATAAATGATTCATTGAACGAATAAACGTATATTACGTCATCTGAAAAATGTCATATTTTACAAAATCAATACATAATTCGTTGAACGAATAAACGTATATTATGTCAAATGAAAAATGTCATATTTTCTAAAATCAATACATGGTTCGTTGAACAAATACATATCAAAAAATGTCAAATTTTACAAAATCAATATATTTTAACGAATAAAATCAATTATGTATGAAAAATGTCATATTTTACAAAAATCAATACATAATTCGTTGAACGCATAAACGTATATTATCAAATGAAAATTTCATATTTTACAAAATCAATGCATGATTCGTTTTCAAATACACATGTATTATGTCAAATGAAAAATTTCTATTTTATAAAATCAATACATGATTCGTTTTACAATACATGTGCCAACTTGATCTAATTGAAATTCGTATTAATTTAGAAGAAACAAGTTTATTTTAAAAATTATGTGAGGAACAATTCATTATTTTAAAATGTAAGACAATAAATTCAAAACAAACATAAAAATAAAATAAGACAAATTTAAAACAAACATAAAATGAAATACAATAGATCCAAACAAGCACAAATAAATGGAAGTGTACAATTTATAGATACTTTCTAAATAATAATTCCTGGTGAATAAAATCCGAAACAATAAAGGGAAGTGTAGAAGTTCAATGTAATTAGATAATAAAAAAAAACAAAACAAAAAATTAACTGCATACTAGGCAGCATTTATATTTTATTTTATTTCAGTATATTTACATATTTTCTTCACATTGAAAATACGAAATAGCAATCATGAAATAATTCAATAAGCTAAAATTTTTATAAAAGAATTTGTTTCTTTTTTATGTAACAAATACCTTGTTACCTGATTTGTGTATATATATATGAGAATGATATTCTTAAATAAACAGCACATCTGTTCGTGTTTCAAACACATCTGCCATCCAAGCTTACTCAATTTCGAATAAATTAAAGGCATAGGCCTAGAGTGTGAAATCATTTTATAAACAACTTCGTTTGTTCGAAATGAAATAAAATAAATCCAAACAAATACAAATAAATAAAAATATTCAATTATTAGGTACTTTCTAATTTTCTGAGAAATATCATCCAAAGTAAGACGAGTGTAAAAGTTAAATATAATTAAATATTAAAAAACAAATAACTAGATACTAAACAACATTTACTTTTTATTTTAGATTAATATATTTAGAATATTTGTTTTCACGTCGAAAATATGAAATAGCAATCATAAAATAATTCAATAAGCTTAAATGCTTATAAAAGAAATTTGTTTCCTTTTTTGTGGAACGAATACCCTGTTACCTTATATATGAGATTGAGAATTTTAAATAAACAACATCTTCTCGTGTTTCAAACACATCTGCCATCCAAGCTTACTCAATTTTGAATAAATTAAAGAGAGAGGTATGCAGTGTGAAATCATTTTATAAACAACTTCGTTTGTTCGAAATGAAATAAGATAAATCCTAGCGTTTTGGGCTATTCGTGTTGAAGAAGAAGGAGAAAAAATAAAAAGAAAAACTTTCCAACCTTCTGGAGAAAGACAGCAAAACATGGCGAACAAAGAAAATAACTGTCACGTCTATGTAACGAAACAAATTAACTGCATACTAAATGGAAGTCTTCCCGAGAACTTGCGCAGTTTTTCTCCCTCTTTCTGGCGCGTTTCTTAGAAGACGTTTTGCCCTTTTGGCAGCTTTTTCTCTGGATTTCTGTCTTCTTCTTTTTTCTTGTTGTTTTTCTTTCTTTTATTTCTTGAACATGGATTTAGGGAATGTCTATCTTCGTCTTAAATTGTATTAGCAGTCATTTACCCAGGAAGGGAAATCTCATTTGTTTCTTTCTCATGTTTATGGCGACGGGTTTTCGACACTTGTGCTGGCAACAGCTAGGGAAGAGTTGGTTAATACTTGTAATTAAAATGATTGTTGTTGGTAAGGGATCTCCAAGTTTTTAAAACAAACAATTATTTTCTGGAAAATGCTTTCTTAATTCCATTATCACAAAACCAGAGTAAGTTTTTTTTTTTAATAAGAAGCATACAGTTCAGTATATTAATTAGCTTGAATTTTAGCCAAGTTAGAAGATTAATTAGAGATTAATTTTTCTGTAGCTAAAGCTTTTATCTGCACTATATTTGCAAACTTTTATTTTTTATTGTAAGTAAGGAAAATTTACAACATCATTTTGCATTTTTAATCAAAATATCTCACAAGGCATACAATAGTTCTGTAGAGAGAAAAATGAAAATGTTGATTGCATCTTTGGCAACGATGTATTTTTATTGTTTCCTCTGCCTCATGTTATATCAAACTCATTATCTTCATTATTCATAATTAATGTGTTTTTATATCTTTATTACACTATATCTACATTTTTGTACTTAACACCATTAAAAGCAAAATTAATTCCAAAAAGGAAAAAATTAATAATATAGTAACAGAAATTTTCTAAAATTATTATTATTTCTTTTTCTTGCCTTTCCTTCCATCGCTGCTCTTGTAATTACTCAGTAGAAAAACACTTTCTTATCGTAGTAAAAGATATAATGTGTAGTCAGTTCCAAAATCAAGCATAATTTAAACAAAGAAATCTAAGCAAAAAACAAGATAAATTTAAATTTGGAACTGTTTCGACTATCTTCTGTTTATTCGTATTACTCTTTATTCATGTTTCTATGAGAAAATGAAATATAGACATATACATGAAATTTACTATGATATGCGGTTTATAATATGGTTAACACGTAACACATGATGAGGTAAAAATGAAAAAATATACAAAATAATTATGAAAGATTTATTATATTTAAAAACCATGGTTTATGGGAAAAATTGTAACTGGTGTATAGATAAAATATTGTAACTTTTATGTTAAAAATCTGGATTTCAAGCAATTTGAGTATAAATTTCAAAACAAAAGGTGAAAATAAAGTAAAATCGGATGGCGGATCATTCATTAACATATCAGTCCATATCAGATGATTTTGAATGTTTAATATTAGAATAATTCTTGCAAAAATAATTACTAAATCTATAAGAAAAATATACAGCGCTTTATTTCCTGGAATAACTCCGCATACATCACTAATATTTATCAATAGAAAAATGTAGTATGTATGTATAATACATTGCGGAACTTTATTAAAAAACAACAACAAGGTTTACCGATTGAGGAATCAGAGAAGCCTTTGATACAACATAGTAAATAAAACTATGTTACTATTAACATTTAATGGCTTCCTTTCTGGAATAGATGACTATGCTACTATTCATAAAAAATATAGAAGTACTGTATGGTATGATATTAGAGAAAAATACACTGAATGCTCATAACAGAAGTTTTGTTATTTTCTTGTTACAGGGTAATACTCAACCACTAAAACCTATAGTTATTTATTATAATTTAAAGCTTCAGTGAATATGGATTTATACTGCATTTCTGATGATTAGTATGCAGTTTGGTGAATTATTCTTGATACAGGGTAATACTCAACCACTAAAACCTATAGTTATTCATTATAATTTAAAGCTTCAGTGAATATGCATTTATACTGCATTTCTGATGATTAGTATGCAGTTTGGTGAATTATTCAACAAAAGGAATCATGTTAAATGTTAAAAGCAACTTAATTTTCCTAATTTCTTGTATCAAAGAGCTTCTTTATTCCCTCAATTACTGCCTCTTGTTACTTATTCTATTTAAGCTCTTCATCGGATGGTATGTCTATACTACATTTTTGATGAATAATAATGACGCATGGTGAGCTATTCCAGAAAAGAGTCCACTATATGTTTTTCTTGTAGACTAATTGTTTTTGTCAAGGCCATTCTACAACTATTCATTAAGAATGTTTTATGCATATATTATTCAAAGAAGAGCTTAATTGAAATAAATAATGGCAATTACTGTCTGAGGTAACATTGAAGAGAAGATGTTGAAGATTATTAAAGCCCACTGACCCCGTTAGGGGACCTCATCTCCGGTGGTAACAAACATGAAAGAATGAAAACATTGGCAAATCTCAGATATAAAAGAAAAACGTGAGGATTGAAAAGTTCAACACTTAATTAAAATAGAAAATTGGGTAGATTTAGATCAGAATATTCCCAGGTCTTTTAAAAAGAGAGTGCGATTCATATTGCTCGATCTCTTGAATGGCCACGATGTTGGTGGTTGTCAATTATTGAAGAAAATTTCTGCAAGTTTTTCCAGTACTCCTTGAGAGGTAGCAGTGAAACAGCTCTTTGAATATCAGCTTTTCTCATGAACCGGTTGGCATTCGTTATTTGTCTAATAGTCATATTTTGTTGAGCTTCCAATATTTTAGTAACAATGAAATCCCTAATGCAAGTAAAACATTAATAACTATACAATTAACATTTAGAGGCCTTTTTGTAGAATAGTACATCACTGCTATTCAGGAAAATGTATTATACACATATCATTTATTGAAGAGCTCAATCAGATAAAATAAAGGGAACAAACGTTTGATACACCGACACAAGAAATTAACAAATATTACCATTTATATTACTTCAATAAAGATTCTACAATATTATTAACATTTCAAGTAGCTTTTCTGATATAAATAAGTCTTGTAACATATCATAGACCTATTACATTTAAATTATATTTAATATTTATGTTTTTAAAAAGACTCATAGTCTTAATAATATAACAATTCTTGAAAATGTGCAATTTCTTTGGCTAATATTCTATTATTCATTTATTTTAATTAAAAGTATATATTAGGAGGAATTCAGAACTATAATTGATCATAGTAGTAAGAAATTATATTTTCAGAACTTAAAATATATTTCATATAAACCATTCAAATATTTGTCATAATAAATCTTAAAAAAGCATTTTTTTAATTAATTCAAAGTCTAATGCTCATGCATTTTAAAATGTTTATTTAATATATGAAAATAATTCTTTAACTTGTGTGAGAAGACAACTTTCCATCTAAGGAGACATGTCTAATCTAAAGTGCAAAAATGAAGTGAATATATTTTTTTCAGATTATAAATGAAAGAGAAAGTTTTAAACTAATAAAATTAAATGTGGAACTTGATTTAATTACATTTGATTATAATAATATGGTTAATCTAATTTTAATAATATATTTTTTTACTAATTTTTAGTTTTTGAGCTTTATAAATTTAGTATAACTACAAACTATTGCACTTAATTTTTTTGATGTTTACGACATTTTGATTTTTGATGACATTTGAGCTTAATATTATTATATTTCTTAAATTTTAAGGTTTTGATGTAAAACTATAAAAACATTTAAAAAAAATGGTAGATATGTTTGTTACTTTATATAAAGCATCATTGCATCAAGTCAAGCCTCATTGGGCGCGGTCAGTACTTGGGTGGGTGACTACCTGGGAACACCGCGTGCCGATGGCATTCACAAATTTGGGACCTGAATGGCCGAGTGTCTAGCGCTCTGGCGCTCGGTGCCATAGGATTCAGGTTTGAATCCCGGCGGTGCCATGGATGTTTGTAGTGGTTCGGAATCCACTTTAAGCCGTAGGTCCCGGTCTCCTATGACTGTAAGAATGTCACTGAGCCAAAGTCAGACTTCTACCTATGGGTGCTCCACCACAACAGAAGCTGCTTCCTTCCCCTTCAATCATGAGTACGTATGGACACGTGGGCTTGGCCAGCCAAGTGGGATAAGAAACAACAACAAAACACTTTATATAAAACATGAAAAGAAAATAAATAAAATCCGATCTGAATAAAATATATAAAATATATACAGTAAAGATTTTATAAATATTTATTTCTATTTATGCTCTTAAATATCTATATTATTTCGTAAACATGTTTCAGATATACTAAAAAGGAAATACTTACGAAAAAAGCAGATTTCAGCAATTTAAAATAAATCTTACTTTGATTCTCCTTTATAATAATACATTTTAAAATAATTTATATGAAGTTAAATTTAAAATAATAATAATAATAAAAAGTTTCAAAATGTTAAAATTTAATAAAATTAAGAAATCGAAACTAATTTTTTAAAATAAGTATTAAAAAATATTTTAATGATTTGTTTCGAAAGTATATTTTCATTGCTTATAAATTACTTTTTTTAACAAAGAATAAAAGGAAAAGGAAAAAAAATATTAAACAGAATATAAGTAATAAATAAAAAATTAAATATAAAAATTAAATATAAGTAAAATAAAAAATAAAATTATATAAAACATATACAATTACATATAAAAAAAAATTAAAATTGAATATAAAGTAAAAATTAAAAACAAAATAAAATAATATAATATAAAATAATTATGATAATAAAATTGAATAAAATATATAAAATTGAATATAAAGATGTGGAAGATCATCGTTAAAGAAATACTAACTGTGAAGCAAAATATTTTTTTATTATGAAGGAAAAACATTAATTTTTCCTCAAATAAAAAAAAAAAACATATAATTCTCCTAGGCAGAGCAAATCATCATCTTTTATCTAATTATCTTTTAAAATAGATAGATCCCTCCTTATCTAACTACTTTGAGTAATTACTATTTTCAAAAACGTTACATTGTGCTCCAATTTAATTCACAGATTAATACGCCGCGGAACCTAACTATCTGTCGTATCCTTTTATTCAATTAAGCCATAACAAGAACGCCCGATTATACATCTGCCCTTAATGAAAAGAGAAAAAAAATGTAAATAAATCGACGAGCTAGCATCTGCGCGTCTGTGCACTGTAACCTTATCTCTTTGCAAACCATAATTACAAAAGTAAACAAAGATACCCCCTACCCCACTAACCCCACTCTTTTATTTAGCGGTCTATGAAGTTTTTTCGATACGATGTCGGCATTCTCCCAGGAGACATCTAGTTCATTTACACAGTTTTTATTTTCATTTTATTGTTGTTTTTCTTTTTTTTTTTTTGTGGACTAGTGCAGGTAGGGACGAGGGAAGCATGGGAAGAGATCTCTGTATCTTCCTTTTGCTGCCCAAATCCATGGAGCTACACGTAGAAGCAGCCTTCTAATAAAACCTTTTCTTTGTGCTGCATGAATAAAGGTGTTGTTTCTCTCGCCTCTCGCCATTTTGCGTGTTGCTCTATATTAGCATTCGTTGCCACCTTTTATGTTTCTGCTATACCGAGGCTTTTATCCTATTTGTTTTCGTTCTTATGCGAGAGGTGAGCGAGAATGTTTTTGTGCTGATAATAGGGTGATGTGGTCTCGGAAAATTGTGTTACGTATGTTAGGGTTTTCTTATTCCATAGGGAGTCAGTGGATTTTATATATGTACTATAGCGCTTATTATAGATGTATAAACGTGCAAGTAAGAAAGTTGCTGATTAAAAGGAAAATGTTCTTGAGAAAATAGTTTTTTATATGCTTTTTATAGCTTTGGTCAACATTAGTGCAGGATTTAATTAATACGTGGAAAAATATAAAAGTATTGTTTTCTATTTTTGTTACACTTTTTGTTTAGGTATATAAAATAATATATCACTGATATAATGCTTATATTGATGCTATTATATGTCTGTATAATATATATTATTATAGTGTGTATGTCTATATAATACTATAGTGCTTATTATAATAATGTATAAGTGCATACTGTATAGTGCTTATTACAAATGTATAAATATGCAAATAAAAAAATTGCTGATTAAAGAAAAATTTTCTTTAATAATTCTTTATATACTTTTTTATAGCTCTTTCACAACATTGATGCAGGATTTAATTAGTTCTTGAAAATAATATAAAAACATTGTTTTCGTTTTTTGTTGCACACTTTGGTTAGGTATATAACATAATAATACATTAAAATATTGTAATATCTGAGTCTTGCAGTAAAAACATTGAAAAACGAGATTAAATTAAAAATATTTTTACTTTATTTCATTCATTAAAATATTTTTTATTAAATGCCATTAATAAAAATTTATTTGAAGTTTAAAAAAATAAACTGAAACACACATTGGTGCAAGGTGTAATTAATTCTTGGAAAAATATACAGTAAAAATTTTTTTAAAAATTGTTTTACTCTTTTGCTTAGGTATATAACATAATAATTCACTAAAACATAGATATATTAGAGTCTTGCAGTGAAAACACTAAAAGAGATTACATTAAAAATATTTTTTAAAATTTATTTCCTTCTTTAACGTATTTTTTAATTAATGCTATCAATAAAACATGTATTTCAAGTTTAATAAAGTAAACAGAAATGAACATTGATGCAGGGTTTAATTAGTTCTTTGAAAATATAAATACATTGCTTTCTCTTTTATTACACTCTTTTGCTTAGGTATATAGCATAATAATTCACTAAAATATTGTAATATCTGAGTGTTTGTAGTGAAAACACACAAAAATAATGAAATGAAATTAAAATATTTTTAATTTATTCCATTCTTTAAAATATATTTTAATTAATGCTATTAAAAAAATGTATTTCAAGTTTAAAAATAAACAGAAATGTACATGAAAAGGAAAGCATGATATAAAAAATACTAAAAGCCCCAAACTTGTTTAAATTTTAAAGTCATTAATACTTAATGACTTCTAATGATTTGTCACAGAGTAAAGCAATTTTTTAATTGCACCAATACTAAATTTTGATGGTATAATTATATGATTCCATTTTTTAGTCATAATTTTTTTTTATTTAGTGAATTTTGTACATTTCATTGGAGGCAAGTATCAACAAAGAAAGAAGGTAAGCGATTTCTAGATCTTCCTTTAATAGTAAAATCTACATGATAGTGAAGCCTAAAGAAATATAGTTGTGCTATTTGAATAAAGATGTTATTTAGCTCTCTTTTCCATTTACATAATAAACTATTTATTACTATAACCTAAATTTAAAACATTTATTATATTACCATTTACATAGTATTATCTTTTTTGTTACATAGTAAAAGCAATTTTGGATTGTAACAGTACTTAATTTTGATGAAATTATTATATGAGTCTGTTTTTAGTCATAGTTTTGTTTTTATTAAGTCACTTTTATACTTTTCATTGGAGTGCTAGATGTAGCAACTAAGAAAGAAGCTTAGCGATGTATGTCTCCCTTTACTACTAGAATCTACACGAAAGTGGAAGCTTAAAGTAACCTATTGTGCTATTTGAATAAATTTGTTATTTAGCTTCCTTTTCGAAATATATACATTACATTCCTTATCAGCTTTTATGTTTCAATTTTTTTGGTGCTATGCTAAAATATTTTCGTTTATATGTGTAGAAGGAGAGTAAAGTTTTCTTTGTTGATAATATTTTGATCTGGTGGGGCTAATTATATTATAGATGCTAGTAATTGGATTTCGGAAATATTTTATACTCTGTGTTACTTCCCACGGTAAACAAATTAGGAGAAATAAACTGATGAAAAAATACTCTTGGAGAAACATATATTCATTTTCTTTACATAGAGCTTTTGAAATATTATCACATGGTATCATTATTTATAACAAAATGGTAACATCATAACATTTTTGCTTTGGCACTGTATGTCTTTTCTTATTTCAGGACCTCTTAAGTCTTGCAGTAGAAACATTGTAAAAGGAAGAATAGATTATACAATATTTTCTAAATAATGCTTTAATTACTCTCTATATGGCATTTAACAATATTAAATAATATAAAAAAATAGCATTGTTAAAGGACATAAATCCACCAACATTTTGGAGCTCGAGAGAAAAAAAAAAAAATCCGTTGAACTCAGTATTAAGCTTATTTAATTAGTTTTCAAGGTTTCAAAACATTTATTTAGTATGTGATAAAATATTTTCTTATGTTTATTATACATTTCAGTACTGAGTACTGAGTAAACATTACTTTTGATATTGTAAATTTTAATATTACTATTCGAATTTGTTATTTGTTTAGTTTTTGACTATTTCTATTCAATAACTGAATAGACTATTATTTTGATGCTTCCTTCTTCTTTCTTTTGTAGATTACATCATTGGCATAATGTGAAATTTTATGTCTTTCTTTTGCTAAGCAATCCCTGCAGTCTTCTATTACGTAACTCCTTTGTTCTAACGAATAAAGCTGTTTCATTTACATTGCATCCTTTTGTGCGTTGCTTTATATTAGCAGTCGTAACCATCTTTTTTTGTTTCTCGTTTTCCCGGGATATACTATTCAGTATATTTTCATTCTTATATGAAAGGCAAGTGAGGATGTTTTTTTATACTGAAAATATGATGATTCAGTCAGACTTGAAATTATATTACAGACAATAGTGTCTGGACTTCAGAAGTATTAATTGATCTAAATACGTATATAAAATGTCTTGAAATTTTAAAAATTTAAATGTGGATATACATTAATACGTTTGCTAATCAAATGAAAAACATTCCTAGATAAGCAATTATTTTATATTCTGAAATGTCTACGCAATGTGTAATCATTTGTTAAATAATGGATGTATTGTTTTAAAATCTTTTATAGCGTCTATTGTTTACACATATTACAAGGCATAAATTTGTTGTTATTTCAGATTTACCAATAATACTATAAAAATGTAAGATTAGAATTGAAATTTATGGGCCAATGCATATTTAAATAATATCTTTGTAATAATAACCATAATAATCTTATGATAATAATTTATAATAGTTCTATAATAATAATAAACAATACAATTGTTTTATCTTTCTCCCAGTAAAAGACCATTTTGTGTTTTCTATTAACCGTTTTACTTTCTATTGACTCTATTAACTCCCTTTGATTTTGATTTCCAACAATGTGCATTATTTCTAGAATTTTCTACATTTCCAGTAAAGTGTATTACTTCCAGTATTTTTTTTATTGTTATTTCCAATAAAGTGAAAAGGTTATTTATTGTTCCATTTATTTTTATTCTGATGCGAATTGTAAAAAATGGCGATGTTATGCTCATTATGGGATGATTTCGTTAACGAAAATTACAATAAAGACTTCAATACTTTTTTTTTGCTATTTTTGATTTTATAGATATTATATGAACTATGTTGAATTCAATAGAACTTAAACGAATATGATTGCAATGATTCTGCAAAACGACTAAACTATACTACAGTGAAATTATTTCTATGCATATTTTATGGTTTCTGTATATTTCGATATGGTTTAACAATTTGTTGTACTCATATATCGCGATCATTAATTTTTAAAAGCCATTTTTTGTTGTAAATTATCAGTGAACCTCGTGGTCCACTTATGTATATCACAAGCATGCCGCTGATTGGTGACGAAAACAGGAAATTGCTTGTTGTGAAGAATTTTAGTGATAATATAAAAAAAACCTCCTCCAAAACCTCTTACTGCCTGCAGAATATTCTCCAGGCAGCAATACTGTAGATGTGATGTTGAAATTAGATGTACGAACCGCGATTAAGCCTCCTCATTTTGAAATGAACGACTACAACTGACACCTTCTGCAATTTAAACCTCCTAAGTTTTGTGCAATTTGACACAGGCCATAAGTCAGCTAGCTTATATTTTTCATAAAATTTTTGCCAGCTTCTATATTTTGGGGATATAGATGTAAATAAATACTTTTAAAATCATTTATTATATTCTGCATACATATTTCTATGTAGAAGACAGAATATATATATGAATAAATAGTTCCACCTTGAAAGTGATTTTTACTGTATGAAAAGAAAAACAATTAGAAATTCTAAATTCTTATTCTAGAAAAGACTGACGGAACAATTTAAGTCAGCTTGCACTTTGTATATCTGTTTATACAGATATCTATTTTAATTAAAAATAA
Source organism: Caerostris extrusa (assembly GCA_021605095.1). Taxonomy (NCBI): domain Eukaryota; kingdom Metazoa; phylum Arthropoda; class Arachnida; order Araneae; family Araneidae; genus Caerostris; species Caerostris extrusa. The sequence continues at coordinate 1,182 of BPLR01014917.1, read as the reverse complement.
ATTGAATTAAAAAAAAAAAAAAGGAAAAATTTGTTATTCCATTGCATTTGACGTTTATTATTTTTTTAAATTAAATTGATTGTGGTACCAACTTATCAATATGGCGTAAATAATTTGTTTAATGGGAAGAATAATACTTTTTTGAGTTATTTTGTTTCACGTTATGAGACACAATAAATGGATTAACTTTTTTATCTAATACTTTTTAAATGTTTTAACAAAATTTGATAGTACGTTGATCAAAGATTCAATATTATACATTGTGTGCTTAAAGTTCATATTAAGCATATGATAAAACCTGATAAATATTTCTATTGTCTTAATAAAATATAGCTAACTATTTATCAATATTGATAAATGAGAAGCAAATTTTTTAGAGCAAACAGGCTTTTTTTTAAATTTCTCGTCAAATAAATAATAATATTTTTTAAAAATAATAATTAATATAATAATAATTAAAGTTCAAATAATAATTTATTTATAATGTTATAAAATTATTTATTAAATCATTACTAAATATATTTTACTTAAAACAATAAATTATAATAATTAAAGTAATAATTTTTAGAAACATTATTAATTTTCTGCCTTTTTAGCATTAATTTTCTAAAATTTTGATTAAAAGAATTTAACTTAATAAAATAAAACTGCATGTATACCTCCTAAATTCTTTTTTTATGTGCAACTGTGAATTTAGCAGATTTGTGTAATTCAAAGATATTTCTTCTGTGCGCTATATATACATAGAGCCTTAACGTTGTAGTTACTGTACTAACAATATTTCATACAATGAAGAATGTTTACAGAAAATCATGAAGTACGTTTGTTTATCTTGTCAGTTTTTTTTTTTTCCCAAAGCTTTGATTTAAAAGAAAAATTATTATTATTAAAAGAATTTCACTTACAAAAGGAAAATTGTATTTATACTTTCTAAATTCTTTTTGTGTTTCAATTTTTAGCGGATTTGCTGCATTCAAAGGAATTTTTCTGTGAGCTAAATCGAACCTTTACGTTGTTTTTACAGAGTTAATAGTCTTGATACAGAAGAGATTGATTATTTAAGAGAAAACAGAGTTAAAGGATTTTCGTATTATACTATAAGTTTGTTTATCGTTTAAAAACGTAAAATTTATTTAGTACTCAGATATTATTATATTAAAAATGGATAAATTTGAAATAGTT
>BPLR01014916.1:40000-51529 GCA_021605095.1 Caerostris extrusa | reverse complement strand
AACATCGGTCTGCTTCATGATATAGTTTATTAAAGTTATAATAATTACGATTACTTGTTTGTAAAGATATGAGAAATAATACGCAATCATTTTGTATGTTAGATTAATATGGGGAACCGTTAATAAAATTTTCAAATCTATCGTTTACTAACTAGCTCACCAAGTATGACAGTTTCACTGATATTGTCAATTAACTTTCTGACTGAGCAGATATTCCTTCGAGATATTAGAGTTACAAAAGGGAATGCACAAAAGACGTGAATACTATAACACAATCCCGATGGCTATTCATTTGGCTATTCATACATATAGTTAACAAAAATCTCTCATCAAAGACAAACTTTTTGCCATAAATATTTCACATGGCAGAATGTCTTGTTAACAATAAATTTGTACTGACAAACAATGCATAATTCTTAGAAACAAAATGTATTAATCATAGTCAGTCAATCTAATTTAAATGAGAAACAGAAAAATTAAGACAATATTTTTTACGAATCAAATCAAAGGCTTTTTTATTTATGATTTATTATTTATAATAACAATTTTCATTAATAAGAATTTTTTTTCTTATGTCACTTGGTAGACAGCAACATCTAGACCAAGTCCTTGAACTCGTGTGGTCTCATAGAAGGAGAGAAAGGGGGGCAGCTTCTATTGTGATGGAGCAACCGTAGGTAGAAGTCAATGAAGAAGGAGGGCAGTGCCTTCCGGGTGTACTTTTAGAGGGAACTACCTTCATTTGAGTATCGCAAACGCCCTCGAGACTCCTTTTTTTTTGAGACCTACAACATAGCAACCAGTGGATTGAACCTCAGCCCTAATGCTCGCCAGTGGTGTTCGAGCCAGGAATCAGCTATAAATAATAATTAAATGTTAAAAACAATACTCATTTAATTTTTTATATACACTTTTGCTTTTCACTGTACAAGATTGGAAACCATTTGACCCATGAACTTATTAGAGTGATCTATAAAGAAAACACCAATTCGGTGTGTCATCGTAATTCACTATACAATCGGGAATAAGATAATACTTTCTTGATAGATTTTCCACTGCTTTGCTATTTGCCTGACTCTACTTGCTTTTCAAAATAATACCTGTAATACACGCAACCACTATGAATCATACAGTATAGGCTGCACAATAGTTTCGGTTGTAGGGCGCAATTTTTCACAATTTTTCGACACTGTTGGGCTCTTAGTACATAACTCAAGAATTCATTGGCATATTTGATAGATAACACCACTAATATGTGTCAATGTTAACTTCCTCTCATATCATTCAGGATGGATGTCTTCCCATTTGGGGAACTTCCTCATTTGTTCCTCATTATATATACAGAACTTTATTTACAAAAAAAAAATGAAAATTAAAGATAATTTGATTCACAAATGCAGTTCACTCCAAGAACGGAGATTTTCAGAGTTCTCGAGTCTACGACGAATCTAATTGCCTGGTCTATGGCAAACCCTAATTATAATACGGTGCGATTCATGAAACCACAAAGGGCTCACTTTGGAACCAGGCGAAACTCCGGCCTATTCAGTCACTTCAGAGAAAATAGAAAAACCACACTTCTGATCGACTCGTCGCAGAACTCCGCCCTTTCTTCTCCAAAAACCTCCCTTAAAGAAAATTCGTCAAGATGGGAGGTCAGCTTCCCTCACTTTCGACACTTCCTCAGCCCATGGTCTATTACCAATCACAATACAATAACTCATTGCATAGTCCATATTCCTTCCTGTAATTGTTACGACCTGTGAAGGTCGAACAGACAATCTCTAATTTCATGAGGTCTCATTATCCATGACAATGAATAACTGCTATCAGATTTGAGTGACAGGTTGTTCTCATTAGTAGAAGACACTAATTGCTTGTAATATAACTACCCACAACACTGCTCGTCTTCTGTCAAATTTAAGTGATAGGTTATTATATATTTGTAAAATAATATGCATTCCTCTCTCCTGGGAATGAAATGCCAAAACTCTACCCGTGAGAAAAAATGTTACAGTGCTGTTTAATAGAGTCGTTGTAACAATGAGGCACTGTCACTACTCACTGTCACATTGAGGCACTGTCACTACTCACTCAGACACTGTCATGTCACTCACTGTCACATTGAGGTACTGTCACAATGAAGCACTGTTAAATCAGTGCTTCGATTACATGCAATAAACAAGAACCTACTTCGTTTTTTTCGAATTTACGTGATTGCTATATCTATATGTAACGAAACATGATTATAAATGAACTGCAAAGAGTTGTTCTAGTTAATACATTTCAATTTAAAAAAAAAAATTTACAATAAATATTTATGCATTTGTGCCAATAATACCAGTATAAAAAAATTCAATGCTGTTTTGTTTTCTTAAAAAAAATTGCTTAAAACTTTTCTGGGTCCCATATGCGACTTCGCATTGTTCCTACATTAACCAATAGGATATTTTACGTACTGCTGAGCATTCAACCATCTATAAAACTTCTAGCGACACAAAAACGATAACCACATTCCAAACATTTCTATTCTCCCCATACAATCAATACGGACTGACTAAAATAAGTAGAAATGAATTGAACATTTCATAACAGAATAAAAAAAAAAAAAAAGAACCAAACTCCCCCCCCTCCCTTTAAAAAAAAAGGGCAGTTATATTGATCGTGGCTGTCGAATCCAATATTACGAAGAACTTCCTCCATCTACATCCGTTTACTCTTTTTGTTTAAAAACAAAAGAGAAAAACTTTCAGAAAAGGTCATTCACTGTAAAAACATGAAAATTTCGCTTTAGATTTCAAGCAGCACAACAAAGAGAGAGTAGAGGGTAGAGGAAGGGGTGCTTAAATGTGTCGATGCATCATATCGGACAGGAGTGGTTTTTAAATCGATAACGGGTTATCTCAAAACTAATATTCTAACATGAGCTGAGGATATATCGCAGAAAAAAAAAAAAATTTTATCTTGTCTTCTCTTTTTCTCCTCGTCACCTGTAACGCTCTGTTTAACGCTAACGTTTCTCCTGTAACGTCATTCGATAACGCATTGTCAGGACCAAGTGGATAAAACACTGAATTTTCAATCAAAAACGAACTTAAAGTTCGCTTGTTTATGTCATGTTGGTCATGATAAATCTATAGGTCAGAAAATCATTTGTTGAACTCTGGAAAACTAGAAAGGCTACGAACCCTTCGTATAATAAAGCTGGTGATATTCATTAAAAATTGTAGCAGCAAAGTTGGGGTCCAATGCAGACACCTCCTTCTGCTATATATATGCCGTCACAGTAGCAAAATGCCTGAAAACTAACTCCCGGCACTACACTCCATGTTTGGCCATGGCCGTCTGCCTACCACTACTACACCACATCACTGTGCCTAGAGCTGAGTTGCGCCTTTGCAGTTTGGAAATGATGTGAGTGAGAAATCTGATTGGGCTCTGTGACACTCTACAGTCATATGTTTTTTTTTGGTTCGTTTGTCGCTCTGCGGTCATCTTGTGCATACTTTAGGCTAAACAGGCCAGGACCTACAGTTTAACGTGGATTCCTAACTACCAACAAACATCCATACCACCCCCAGAATTCGAACCTGAACGGTACCAAGGGTAGATTCGGTACAAACGGCCAGAGCGCTAGCCAATAGGCCATCTGGTCGCTATAGTCATAATACCAATAATACCAGTATAAAAAATTCAATGCTTTTTGTTTTCTTAAAAAAATTCCTTAAAACTTTCCTGGGTCCCATGTGCGACTTCGCATTGTTCCTGCATTAACTAATAGGAGATTTTACGTACTACCGAGCATTCAACCCTCTTTAAAACTTCTAGCGACACAAAAACGATAACCACATCCCAAACATTTCTCTTCTCCCCATACAATCAATACGGACTGACTAAAAAGTAGAAATGAATTGAACATTTCATAACAGAAAGAAAAAAAAAAAAAGAACCAAACTCCCTCCCCTTAAAAAAGGGCAGTTATATTGATCGCAGCTGTCGAATCCAATATTACGCAGAACTTCCCCATCTACATCCGTTTACTCTTTTTGTTTAAAAACAAAAGAGAAAAACTTTCAGAAAAGCTCATCCACTGTAAAAACATGAAAATTTCGCTTTAGATTTCAAGCAACACAACAGAGAGAGAGTGGAGGGTGGAGGAAGGGGTGCTGAAATGTGTCGATGCATCATATCGGACAGGAGTGTTTTTAAATCGATAACGGGTTATCTCAAAACTAATATTCTAACATGAGCTGAAGATATATCGCAGAAAATTTTTTTTTTTTCTTGTCTTCTCTTCTTTTTCTCCTCGTCACCTGTAACGCTCTGTTTAACGCTAACGTCTCCTTTACGCTGACGTTTCTCCTGTAACGCCATTCGACAAGTGGATAAAACACTGAGTTTCCAAGCGAAGACAAACTGAAAATTCGCATGTTTTTCTCAGAATGGTCATAATAAATCTATAGGTCAGAAAGTCATTCTATTGAACTAGGAAAACTAGAAAATCTACGAACCCTTCATATAATAAAGATGGCTACATTCATTCCAAATTTTAATGGCACATGGTAGCAAAATGGTCACATTAGCAAAATGCCTAAAAACTAACTCCCAGGCACTACAGACTGTGTTGGACCATTGCAGTCTGCATACTACTACTACCTGTTCAAAGAGCTGAGTTGTCCTTTACAATTTGGGAATGATGTGGGTGACAATCTGAATGGGCTCTGTGACGCTCTACAGTCATATATTTGTTTGCTTTGTCGCCCTACGGTCAACTTGTGCATACTTAAGGTTAAATATAACGGGATCTACAGTTTAACGTGGATTCCGAACCACCAACAAACATCCATGCCACCGCCAGGATTCGAACCTGAAGCCTTCGGTAAACGGGGGGGTAGCGCTAGTCAGTTGGCCATCAGGCCGTTACAATCATACGAGACCGGCACCTATGGCTTAAAATGGATTCCGAACCACTACCAACATCCATGGCATCGTGGGTCTCGAACTCGAAACCTGTGGCACCGAGCACTAGACACTCGACCATTGAGATGAGGTTTTTTTCATGGGGTAGGGTTGTCAACTCAATGGCCAACAGTCGTATTAGACCGAGACCTACACTTTAAAGTGGATTCCGAGCCACTACAAACAACCAACTACTTCACCTACACCACCAGGACTTCGACCCAATACCTGTGTCACTGAGTGCCAAATCGCTAATCACTCGGCCATCAAGCCCCAGGAAAATGCCTAGCAATGGAAAATAGCAACAACGAACTGTCATGAAACAGCAAAATTGGACAATTGAAATCAAACATTTTTTTTTTTTATTGTGATAGGAGACTCATGGTTCTGATATCTCTGTGATTTTATTGTCCCCTGATTAGATTTTACAGCGAAAACTATGACTGATTTATTTTTATTATTTATAATTATTTTTAGAGGAACAGTCCGATATTAAGAGCTACAAAAGTTGCATTAAAGAGTAGTAAATAAACTATTTAATTCACTTCAGTATTTTTTCAAAAATGCATCCTTTTTTTGTCCCTTCTGAGAAAAAGGTTGTCAATATCCATTTTATATTTAAAAAAAAAAAAAAAAGGTATGACGGATGATTTATCAGCGATTTCATTATTTTTGAGAATAGAAGCGTATGATACGAACCGCTTTGAGCCACACTTCTATGAATCACTATTCAAATTGTGATCAGTACGAGTTGATTGAATTGATTTAATTACGAGTTTCTATCACAATTGTGATGGTGTTTTATGACACAAGAGGGAATGGAATGATACCATTATTGTGTTAATCAATTGATTGAAAAAGGTAGTTGCAAAATCGTTGCAAAGCTAGATGCACTAAAATATAGAGTTTAATAAAAACGATTTTAAGTAACAAAATTAATGTTATTATTAATAGTTTTTGAAGATATAAAATAGTGTTAAGGGTCCATGTAATGTTAATTTGATTGCAGATGCGTATGTTTGCATACCTTGAAAATAAATTAAATATCAAGTCACGTCTAGCTGTTTATATTGATAGCTTTCACGTGGATTATTTTCTACAATGATTTGGCCATCTTCATCGTCGAATGACAGTAACGAAGATTTCGATTCCGAATATAAAGCTGGCTTTAAAAATAACTGCCTTATATAATCTCGTTAGAATTTTGTTTAATGGGGTTTTTTTATTGCTCTTTACGACTAAAGTATTTTTTTTTCACATAGTTTGGCTTTTAGATTGAGACTGATCTTCAAGAACCAACAATTGTAGATGAAACAAACATTATATTGACTTCTTCTACAGTTTAATTTATAGGGTTTTGTAAGGGAAATGATTAAGTTTTTAGTCGGGGGGAAGGGGGCAAATTATTCCTGTTATATAGCTATTGGTCATTATGGAAGCGGAATATATAGGACTAACTAATGATAGACTTAGATATTTGTTTTTCTGATCTATTTCAGTATAGAAAGAACTTTCTAGCCTCAGTTTAAAGCAAGTCGAGTTATTTTGAATTCTTGAATTTTCCTTTCTAGCTGCCACTCAGAGCAATTTTTATAATTCAACGGATGATGTTGCTGGTAGTTAACACACGTGGACTTGGTTTTATAATCTGTATACGTGGGACAAGGTACAGTTTAGATTCACCAAATTGTAAGATTTTTTTTGCAAAAATCCCTCTGCAAGATTTTTTTTTTTGTATGTTCATATAACAGAGTTGAAGCATCTTATTTGGATTGGGAATATATGGTTTGACACGGCAGTTTAAATATTCTGTTTTTATAGTTTCTGGAAGAACGGAGCCAAAGATTTTGAATTTTAAATGTTTTATAGTAATTATTTCTGTTCCTCTTTTATTGTTAGTCTGTATACGGAAACAGCAGCTTGATCAAGTCATTCTTTCTTTCTGTGTGACATTCATTATATAAGTTTCAAATATAATGCCTTTACACGAATTGGGAGTTGCATGAACTTAAATATAAACATAGATGTCATGCAGTTTATACGCTTATACGAATATTTTTATCTAAGTCGTTGTGTGTGAGTTTCAATCAGTAGATCACTAGATCATAGAAACATTAAAAAAATAAATACCCTTCAATAATAATCCCCAATCATTTCCTCTTGGAAATATTAAAAGGTGTCCTCTTTACTAGGACTATGGGAGCAGAAATAAGCAGACGTATTCATATTGTCGATAGCCAGTTAACTTTTAATGTATATAATATGAGAACGCATGAAACTGATAAGCAGGTTCGGGTCTCGGATTGCACCGCCTATCTTGGAACTCAACGAGAGAGACAGTAGATTTCTGCTCTAATGTGAACAAGACCTATAAGGTCAAAGCCGCTCCACACTTAGCAAAATAACCAGAAAGTGACCCACTGCTTAATGCAAAGTAATTTCAGAGTGGAAATCAAATTTCAAACCCGAACCTACAATAGTATTTCTACAAATGTTAACAATTAAAGCATCTCTACCCTATCCTTTAAGGAAATTTTTCCCTTTCACTATAAAAAAAAAGGGACAATTTTCATTTTAATGCACTGTAACAAACAAGTCTTAACGCTGAAGTTCACTATATTTTATTATAAGTATGTTTGATTTTTACTATTTATTTATATTTATTAAAGTCTATATTTTGATATTAAATATTATTAAAAAATCTGACCTTTGATGTGAATATAAAAAAACTTATCTACATTCAACTTCGTTTAATAAATAAATAACTAGACCCTTTATATGAAAAAAAAATTATTTACGTTTAATTGCCTACTGTAGTTTAAATAAGAGATCATCAGAAATACCTTGTATTATAATAATTGGACAAAATAAATTAACAGCTTTGTTAGTTGTCACTTAAAATGATAAAAAGGATCTTATTTGAACCTAAATATTATCATATATTTTTTCTGAACCTAGTAACATTTCAGCTGTTTTTGACTTGCTCATTGGTTAAAAGCTTATTTCTATATGATTTCACTATAAAATCGATGTCACCAAATATATTTTTCAATAATTTTTAAATTCATCATAATTCTTTTCAGTTAAGAAAAACCTCTAAATTAAAAAAGCAATTCCTCCTAAATAAATATGCTAAAATATATATAATATAAATATTTTAAATATGCACTTTGCCAAGCAAGTTATTATTATGAATGGTTCTTTAAAATGTGTACCAAAAATCCAATCAAGAACTATGGCCACACTAAAATTTTACAAATATTAATATTTGCAATTTGCTAATTTTATTACATTTTTTCATTCCCTATTTTCTTTAGTATTTACAAAAATTTTATTTATTCTATTTACCCTCGAAAGATTATGTTTTGTCATTTTATGTCACATTCTAATATTCTTTCGTTTTATTTATTTCCAACCCCACTTCATCGCTATTAAGATGCATTTGAATTTAATCATCAAGCTCCATAAACTTTAAATCATTTCCCATTTAATTGATTCTTATATTCAAAAAGATTATATTTGAAAATATTTTTATTCTTTTTGCAACAAATTCACTAATTGGTTCGACGATCATATTCTTAATTTTGGTAATTAGCCTTGTAAAAGTTATTGAACACAAATTCTTTTAATTTTTCAACATCCGTAATGAAACAACTTATTCTTCATCAAACTCAAACTAAAATAAATAAATTCAAAATTCTATTTAATATCCACTTATGGTATTCAAAAAGACATACCTTAAATTTATCCAATTCAGCAACTCGCCATTTCGGTTTAATATTCTTTATTTTCATCACAAGGTCACAGTTATAAAGTCCCGGATTAGACTATGTAAAATATCGTCGTCCTTTTGAGTCAAATGGAAATCTTTTTCTGAGTTGTTATGGATGTTTTTTTTAGAATATTAACTTGACTTGACTTTGATATTTATTTTCGCGTTAGCTACTTTTTAGAATATTTTAAAAACACAAAAAAATATACGCTAAGACCATAACTTGCACGTTATAGAGTAATAATTCAAAGACGCACTAGAACATATCGATACTAAAAATTGGATCAGATATACGCTTTTCACGCTTTATAGGAAAGTTGAGGTGTTCTCATTCTTTAAAACCTTAAATTAAACAATACCCGATCCTAGAAACATTTAGCTACTCCGTTTACCCAACACACACATTAACCATTTTGAAATCCGCCATAACCCATACCACAAATTAAACCTACAAGTTCGCAGGCCTTCAGAAACATATATAATTGGAAAAGGAAACACACTCAAAAGAAATAATTCACAAACAAATTCATAATTTTAGATATAAACAAAAGTGAATTTATTATTATTTACAATTTAAGTTTGAAATAAATCAGGGGGCATTGTTACTCCGCGTCCGTGGTTTATCTTCCAGTTACACGCGCCCCCTGAAAGTGCCCGCGCAAAGTGTGTAACGTCTGTGCAGCGCTTGCCTTAAGGCATCCAAGAACAAGTTGTCTAAGTGTTTGCCAGCAGCATTGGAACAAAAAAAAAAAAAAAGTTTGAAATAAATTTTGCAATTTACATTATTTAAGTAAAAGTGAAATTCGGATAATGCATTAATAAAAATATAACTTATACATGTTGCCACAATTCCAAATTAATATTTAGTAATAAAATAATATGGTGATAGACCCAGAGTTCATAATTTGCCACGACAGTTGGGGAAGAGGACCTCTTTTTTAATTTATTTATTTAAGTAAGTTTCGGTTTTAATAAGGTTCAATACGCACCACTGTTCAAATCTGTTGCAGCAGGGGCCAACCGCTCATGGAGCTCTTGTGTCGGGCAAGAAGCCTGAGGAAACATGGCAATATCATGTCGCATGGATGAGCATTTACCTTTTTCTAAAGACGCTGTAGTCGAAGGATCTTCTTCTAACTCGTTGTAATCGAGAGTCAGGTGTCAAAGCATCATGACGAATGAAGTCTCTCACCACTGTTCGAAGTTTCGTTGCTGCACGGGGCCAACAGCTCATGGGGCTCTTGAGTCGGGCATGAAGTCTCTTGTCTTGGGCTCTCACGTTCGGAGGCCGCGTCAGGCTATTTTTCTTCATTTGGGGCCTCCAGCACCTCATTACGGGGAATTGGGGCAGCTCCCTCCCTTTCGTCATCCGCTGCCTTCAGTACTTCTACATCTTGCTCTCTCTCTCGATTCCTCTTTCTATCTCTCATTTTATAAGTCCTTTTCAGTAGGGGGTGGGACACGGTTACCGACACTATATCAGAGTCTATATGCGTTCGGAAGACACACCCCATTCATAAATCCGAATCCCCGTCTTGATGAGCTGATCTCTTGACCATCTGGCACGAAGTTTTTTATGACCCCTGCCAATAAAAATACTTCCCAGAGATATCCCCTTCACCCCTAGTTGTAGTAAATGACTTGCACTCACCGGAAACGGGTCATTCCGTTAGACATATCGAATATCCACCCTGGTCAGATGCAGAGACCAACAAACACCCGCTATCAAGGGACGCACACATAATATAGCATAACACATGAATTATATAATATCCATATAAAAATTTTCTCTTAATAAAAATATTGCTCATATTGACACGACATTCTTAAAGGTTCGGAATCAAGGTTAAATTGCCCAGTCTAATTACCGTAAAGTGTGCACAAAAGGACCGTAGAGCGGCAAGCAAACCAAACTTATGTCCGGAAGTTCCTATCTAACTCCCTGATAGCCAATTGGCTCGTGCTCTGGTCTTTGGTTCCACTGACTTCAGAATCTTCCACTCCAGATTCGAAGGTTTCCACAACTTCGAATCCTGGCGGCGGCATGCATGTATGTTAGTGATTAGGAGACCACGTTAAATCGTAAGACCCGGTCTAATTAGCCTAAATGACCATAGAACGGCAAACAAAACCCATCAATTAACCTGACGTGATTATCGCTTTTCCCACATTCTCACAATTGCCATCAATTCTTCTAGTTTTTGAAAACAGTGACTGAAAGAACTAATGCCACCAGTGGATTAGAAACTGGTATTTCTGGAGGCGATCGCTACATAATAATGAACTTATCACTAGCAGTGAAATGACCAAAACATTATTGTGTAAAGCAGTGTTTTTTTTTAATACGCTAGCTTTCATATATTATAAAACAATTAACCTACAAAAAAATCTAGGAATTTACAAATAAATGTTCACAGTTATTGCTGTATTTTTAGCTGAATCAATAACTTCAAAAAATGCACAATTAAACGTAATTCATAATAGTATATAATGAATCACCGTTAACATAAAGGCAAAATAAATAATTCTGCATAGTATTCGATCTATTAGCAATAGTTGAATAATCAGAACAAAAAGAAATGTATGAAGTATATATAGCCATGCATTTACTTCCCCATTATTGCAGGTTATTTTTATATACTAGAATAACGAACTGTTAAATATTCAGTTTTTAACGTCTAGACACGTTTTATCAACGTCATCTTGACACGCAAGCCGTTAAATGTACTTTACTATCATTAATTAATACTGATCAAATGATTATTGAAAGCCAAATCAGATGCGAAATAATGATCCGC
>BPLR01014916.1:0-37500 GCA_021605095.1 Caerostris extrusa | reverse complement strand
TGATGTATAATTCTTCATATGTGAAGATCAATTGAACAATCAGGTCTACATCAACCTATTTGTAGAATTATTAGAATCATTCATTTGTAAGAAAATTCGGTGACGTCAATGTTTAAATATCTTAGATTGTATCTGTGCTTCCTCTTATACATTGGCCGAAGCGCCCCTATGGTTTTCAGAAGAAATGATCTTAAGAGAGGAAGTACAGAGCAATCACGTGCTTCGCTTGGCAACATTGACATTTTAGACTACTCGTCACATCCTACAAAACTTTAATCCTTTCTAACATCTACTGCTTGCTTTAAACCTAAAGCTACGTCAACATTTCACAACAAACAATGGCATTAGCGTGACAGAGTGTCACAAAACAATATCATGATCAAAGTAATTTATGTCGTAAGCCCATGTGCTATTTCACAAAAATTTTAAAATCCTTCATGGTTGCTGCTTATGAATAGTGACCAAAAGTTTCCTTTTAATTTACTATAAATACAAATAAATTAAAAATATTTTAATTTTTTAAAACTTCGTAATTTTGAGTAGAGTAATAAATTACACATATATATAATGATGTTTGTAATTACAGTATTTCAATGTAACCTAAAATATAACATTTAGCTTTCATTTTTTTCTGTGCATTTATTATTCTTTAACTTTGTGTCTATCCTATAAATTACGAAGAAATTCTAATTAACTCTTTTTAAAATCAATTAAAACTATTTTCTGCCTCACGCGCTTATCTGAGCAAAAACCACCTATATGATACAGCAAAAATTTTACTAACATTATTTTTGACCCATTTAGTTAAAGTCAGTTAAAATTCAATGACATTTTTAAAATATTAATAATTTAATCCCATTATTCTTGTAATTTTTATTATTTTTTATAGTACTGCACTGCGATTTATTGTATATTTTTAATGATACAATGTTTAAATAATTCCAAATTTTATTTTATTAAATTAAAAGAATCTCATATTTTAAATATTTAAAATAGATTATCTAATTTTAAATGTAGCCTAAACTATATCATTTAGTAACATAACTCGATATAGATTTTAAAACATAACTCAATTTTAAGTGTCACTTTAAATCTTTGAGATCCAATGGAAAAATCAAATATTCTCTAAACTGTCACTTCATCATAATTTGTTGTAATTTATTTTATCGCAAATAAATTTACATGAATATATTCAATTTTAATTATTTATTTTTATCTGTGTATTTGTTTATTTAATTATTTGCAAACATTTCAGTCCTTTAAAAAAAGTAATTCTATCCTTTTCCAACTGATTAGCTATGTTTCTATTTATACTGTTGAATTTTTCAATTTTGTGAAATATTTTTTTTTCTGAGCTATTATGAATCAATTTATAAAATGTTTCATATCTAGAAGAATACTAAATATAAAACTTATAAACTTTATACTAATAGAAATATTAGAATTCAATTTTCAATCACACTCTGATTTGATATTTTCCTTTATCATAAGATTGTTGTTTTTTCAGTACTTTTCATGATGAAATGTACAAAATCAAAAATCTATTTGTTATTTTTTTCCTATCACATCCAATGCTAAAATTCTACGATTGGTTTTATATTATTATAAGCCAATTTTTTTGAAGTCATTTTATTATGATTGCGAGACAGCATGATCATGATTGAACATTTAAATTTCTTCAAATTGATTTTATAATTTTTATCTCAAGGGATGTTTTTTTTTGGAGATTCATCAGAAAAATATTTGGCTCCAATAACTATTTTTAATTTCGAAGGTGTTTCATAATATTTTTCTTCTTTTTTTCATCCATTCCAAAATTTTCATTTTAGTCTCATTAAGTCCTTTTTCGATCGTCTTTTACTTTCAAGGTTTGAAAAGCTGTTCCTTCATGATTAATGTCTCGAAGCTTTCTGTTCCACTTTTAATATTTAAGATATGAAAGAAAGTATCTTTTCTTTTTTTTGTACAATAAATTGGTTCTAGTTTCAGAATTTCACATTTCCTTTCATAAATATTTCGTTCAGTTAAATCCTTTTTTTTGCATGCGATGTGAAGTATTCTACTTTGTCATAATGGGGTAACTATAAAGTAGGAATGTATTTTCCTATGGAGTTAGAAAATAACTTACCTACTGATACGCAATATTAAAGAATTAATGGTTTGGTTTGACTTGTCGCTCTACAGTCATCTTATGCACACGAGGGCTACACAGACAGGGACCTACAGTTTAAAGTGGATTCTGAATCACTCCAAACATCCATGCCACCACCGGGATTCAGACCCGAAACATGTGGCACCGAGGGCTAGCCACTCAGCCATCAGGCCAAAAAAACAGTGAGTACATTTGGTAATCATTTGCATTATGTGTGTGTGTGTGATTTTCAGTGATAATCTGAATTATATGCATGTAAGCCATTATATATATATATATGAAAAGAGACGTACCAGGTGAAACCAGAGAGGAAAGATGTAACCGTGGTTCAACCTACGGAACCATGTTTCCTCCTATGCGCCCCCTTGATACGTACAAAAGAAATGATCAGTTAGCGTCATATCACCCGAGAGAACGCACGGCGCAACTGGCGCTGAATTATAACCTTTCATCCCAAAAGCTGGAAGTGAAATCCTTAGGCTTAAATTAATCGCTTAATCCATGTTCTTTAAACGCATTAATGTTGTGTGTTAAATATTGTTCATTGTAATTGTGTTGTTTACGTGCGTTTAAAATAAATCGGTGTGTTCTTAAACATGATCACACGATATATATATATATATATGAATGACCTATGGCCTAGTGGCTAACGCTCTGGCGCTTGGTACCGCAGGTTTTTCGGGTTCGAGTCCCGGTGGTACCATGAATGGTTGTAATGGTTCGAATCCACTTTAAACTGTATGTCCCAGTCTAACATTACTGAAGAGCGTTGGCCGTAGGGCTGACAACCTACCCCTTAAAAAGAAGGCATCTCATGTTTTGAAATCTGCCAGTAGACGGCCTTGGCCCACCATGGGGCTGTCGCGAAAAATGATGATGACGATATGTATTTTTATATACGGAATGACATGGAAAAACTTTGAGGAGTGGCAATTTCTGTTTAAATATTCATCTTAATATTCTTTCATTTTGCAATTACATAACGGTAATCTTTTTTTTTAAAGCTTAATCTTTTTTTTTTTTTTTTTTAGCTTACAATAAGAAGAGGAAGAAAGGCAAATAATAAAAAAAATCACTTGTTTAAGGTAAGTAATCAACCAGTGCGTTCGAACAGCCTGAACGCGACACTAAACAATTTCTCCACCTTACAAATAGAATGGGTTGCATCTATTTTGCTAAATAATCACCAATTCGCTAATGTTCATTGCGAACAATATGTTTCATTTTCGTAATTAAAAAGTTTCTTTTCAAAAATCGACCATGCAGTAAAGGTCTTAGCCGTACTGTAAAGATTTAATGAGGCTGATCATTGAACTTTTTTGTTCATCGTTAAATCATGGGCAATAACCAAACGAGCAACCACCAGCAATCTTCTTTAATGACTTACCCATTTTTGTATTTCAGCTAAATTATCGCGTTGTTCAAAAGTAATTTTTTTTCGTCAAAATGAAAGATGATTTTCTTATAGTGTGTAGATATTTTATTGAATTATATATTGTCCATTTTGTTACAATTCTTTTTGCCATCTTTTCTGGCAGTAGCATCATTCCAGCTCATAAAATTTCTGAACGGTCTGATGGCTAAGTGGCTAGCGGTCTGCCTTTCATACCACAGGCTTCAGGTTCGAATCCTGCGGGGGCATGGATGTTCGTGAGTGGTTCGGAATCCACGTTAAACTATAGGTCCCGGTCTAATTAGCTCAAAGTGGGCACAAAATGGCCGTGGAGCGACAAACCAAACCATAAAATTTCTGATCTTTTCTGGTAAAAAAATTAAACCAAGTCATTTTTTTGAAGTCATCATTTGAAGAGAAGGTTTTACTTTCAAAATTCTTTTGTAGAATCCGGAACGAGAAATAATCCGAAGCTGCCAGATCTGGTGAATATAATTGGTATAGTAGTGCATCCCATCTAAGCTGTAAAGATTGCTGGCAAAATCATATGAGATCACATATTATTTTAATGGAACACTACACCTTTTCTATTGATCAATTCTGATCCTTCATCCAATTTGTCCAGTTGATGGCAGTGCACTTCAGTACTGATCGTCGTGTTGTCCGGTAGAGACTCAAAAAAAAAAAAAACCCGAACCCCTTGAAAACTCACCAAAGAGACATCATTTTTTTTTTTCATCTTTCGTCTTTGGTTCATCTTTTTTTCTTCACAATCTCTTGCTTTTAACATTGTTGTAGAGAACCCATTTTTCCCGTCATAATTCGATCCTTTTCTTGGTTTCAGAAACTAATCACAGATGTCAATGCGAAAGAACAAATTTCTTTCCATAAGAACATATGGAACTCATACGTCCAGTTTTGAAATTAAATATATCTATTTCATATATCTTTTTTCTTTCTAATGCAGCTGGCAAATACTTAGACAGCTTGGTCTTGGATGCCTTAAGGCAAGCGCTGCACAGATGTTACTCACTTAGCACTACCCAGGAGGTGCGTATAGCTTGAAGATAAGTTACGGACGCGGAGTAACAACACCTCCGCAACGCTCTATGATCTTGTTAGACCGTGACCTACGGTTTAAAATGGATTCGAACCACTACAAACATCCATGGCACCGCCGGGACTACCGCCGAGCGCCAGAGCGCTAGCAACTCGGCCATTCAGGCCATTTCATTTCTTAAATATATATATATATATATATATATATTATTGCTACATATCTAGAACTCTTTTGAAACTTTTACCATTTTTGCAGTTTTGTTTGAATTCTTACCACTTAAACCGTAACCGTAATTCGTCTAAGAACTTTTTACCTCGCACTTCATTGTTGGTAGTCATCCGTGGTAGACGCGGTTATGTGTTCGTATATTTAATATTATAATTATGTGCCATATCGTAATTTCTAATGTGTGCAATTAAAGAATTTGAAAGAAGTATTCAGGAAGTATTTGAATTGACAGCCTACATTCCAACTTCTCGAATACCTCATCTAGGTCTCGTTGGAATAGAAAGGTAAGAAACATTTTATACGAAATTTTCTTGTTTAACAGATTGTTTGATGAGATAAAAAAGGCGTTTCAAATGATCATGAATGATCGAATTCGATAAAACGTAATCTCTTAGTGATCTTAGTTGTTGTTATTTGGTGCTTCGCATCAATCAATGTCTATATCATCCATGGGGTAATTTGTTTAAATATGATGGTACCAGCAACCGATACTCTCAGTGGTTTAGTAGTCAGCAAGTTTCGATGTCCCATGGTAGTTTAAACAGCAAGAAATAATAGCTATAATAAGTTAGGGATTGATACAGCATGTTTAAGAGTCAATATAATATTGAAAGGGACAGATACAAATCTGTCAGAGATCAATATAATAGTGTTAGTGGCCAATAATAATATAAGTTTTCGTAGTACAATTAACTTTTTCAACGTCGGCCAGAAACCTGCATTAGGTATATCGACTTCGACGCTTTTCTAAATATATTATTTCCTAAATTGTTATTCTGGTTTGTTTGTTTATAATTGTTAATTTATGCTTTTTTTTTGTGAAAGTTATTCAATAGTATTCAACAATGAAACTCTAAAATTCCACTTTGAGAATGTGAATAATTCAATTTCTGTTCTATGGAAAAGATCAAGAATCAATGTCAAAGTATGAGTCATATTTATACGGCTTACTTACTTAATACAAGTACAATTATTCACACAAATCAAAGGCGGAGACACATTTTGGCATATCGCATTTGTGTAACCCTTTGTTGAAAGACAACCTATTTTGACAAGTCGGAAAAATGGCGTCGTTTTAACCAGAATTTAAATCAATACTGCTGGTTGAGAATATATCAGAATCAGTGAGACATGAATTTAACTATATCTGTAAAGCAAAAAGTGATTTTTCATTTATAAAAAGCAACTAATAAATTGATATGTGCATTAACTTTTTGTATCTCGCTATACTTATTCAAATATTTTTTTGCTAATGCAGCTGGCAAACACTTAAAGAGCTTGGTCTTGGATGCCTTAACGCAAGCGCTGCACAGTCGTTACTCACTTTGCATTACCCAGGGGCGCGTGTAACTTGAAGATAAGCTACGGACGCGGAGTAACAATGCCCCCGAAACCCTCGACGATCATATTAGGACCGGGACCTCTGGTTTAAAGGGATTCCGAACCACTACAAACATACATGGCCCCGCAGGGACTCGAACCCGAAACCTGGGGTACCGAGCTTCAGAGCGCTAGCCACTCGGACGTTCTGGACCCTCTTATTCAAATATAAATGGATACATATGTATTACAAAGAAATGTTCCCCGATATTTTTTGATGAAAATATTTTTCTTAGAAGGGAATACAGTTGACTATAACCTTAACATTAAATAGCACATCGAAGCCATGAATAGTTCAGACGTGCTTGCAGACAAAAAAAACACCGCACTTATCTTAAAGTGGGCGTTGGTTAAGTTGGAAAATTGTACCTCCAGCTCTGAAAGCAAAATTTTTCGTTACCAGAAAAACTCTTTCAGCCACAGATCACCATGGGAAGGCGTTTCATGAAAAGGCATACATTACAGTACCATGTTCCGAATAAATCGTGCAGGCCTATTTTCCTCTTGACGGGCCCATGACTGGAAGAAAGAACTTTGTGAGAGGTTTCTGAAATTTCCCACATGTTTCCCCATAATGAAGACTGCCGAAAATGAGCTGCAGGTGCGATACAATTCCACATTCCGACCCATCTATCATTTGGTTCTTGATCTTTCAGAGAAAAACTGTTCTTTTATTCATGAGCGGATTGCATCTTTCCGTGTCCGCTCACTTTCACACCAAGTATTTTTTTTTTTTAAAAAGATTTCTTTGAGAGAAATCTGCATAATGCTGTCGAAGGGAACAAAAAGAAGATTCGATTCTTTTGTTCTTTGGGCTTGGAATGATTTTTCTTAACGATGAGGTAATTTATATCCCTGAAGAAAAAAATACCGCCATTCGATATTTTTCAGTGGATCGCAGAATGCATCCATCAGAACTGTAGTTAAATATTTTTTTCTTATATGGTACATTGAATGATTGGTACATTGAAGATGGTACATTGATGAAAACGTTTGAATGAATTACGGTTACCAACAAACTATTTGACATTATTTATTTACAAAATAAAAAAATTTGAAGAAATTCACTATCTCCATAATTTAAAGCAGAAATAGATCATTTTAAAAGTAAATCAAATTGCTGTTGAAGTTAAATACAATTGATAAACACAATTACAATAAATACTACTATCCTCTACAAAGAAAGAGCTAACATAAAAATAATGAAATTTCGGACTAAATAATGAATTAAATAATAAATTTAAACTCAAAGTAGAATAAATAATCCGTAGCAACAAATGCAATCATTGTTCAGATCACACGTACAATTTTATGTTATTCTTAAATCTGTTTTAGTTCTGCAGATGAATTAAATGATTTTTATTTATACATATCGAATATTAGTGAACGTTTGGTTTGGTTTGTCGCTCTCCAATCATTTTTTTGCACACACACACTGGAATTAGAGATTAACATGGATTCCGAACCTCTAACAAACGTCCATGCCAATGCCAATGATATATAATATATTTGCTCTAACTATAAATATTTATAAAATATTATTTACATATATAGGCCCTATTTCGTTTCATCCAACGTGAAGCCAACCGGCGTTATATATAGATCACTCCTTCAATAAGTTTACGAAGTGCATTACTTCCTCACATAGAAATTTGCCGAAGGTAAAGTCATTTAGCATCATGTATTGTCGATGCCATGTCACATCATTTAATATATAAAGTCATGTCCTCGCGGCCCTCTTTGATTCTTATAAAATGAACTGTTGTAATATCCTTTATACAATTGAGCTATGAAGGAATAAAGTTTGGATGACAGTTGAAGGTTTTGAAATGAGTTGTAAAATTTGCAGCAAATACTAATGCTTAATAATAAAAATTCAGTTCCATAGACATTAAAATATAAACCCGTCGGATAAAATATTTATAAAACAGAACCCTTTCTCCATTGTGAATCGACTTTCCTTCAATAAGTGGATCTACCTAAACAGAAACTACTGGTTAATTAAATCATGTAGTCGACTACATCATTTAATGCAAAGTCATCAGAGGAATTCTTGCAAATGAACTGTTTAATATCCTTTATACAATTGAGCTGCAAGGAATAATTGTGAGTCATTTTGAAATGTAATTTATTCATGTAATTCATTTTCAAATATTAAACTGGATAAGACAGGGGAAAGGCAGGTCTTTTAAATCATTTTTGTAATCTTAAACGGAAATTTATAAACAACTCTCAAATCAGAGGAACAGACATTTTTTCTTCTTGCCCACTAAATTGTATTCATGAAATGTTTTATTAAAGAAAAGAGTTCGAATATTTTATTAAACAGTTCAGAAAATCTGAAGTTCTCTTTTAAGTTGCAATTAAAGGATAATTTTAGGTTTTGAAATGCGTTGCAAAATTTGCAGCAAATACTAATGCTTAATAATAAAGAATTCAGTTGAACATACATTAAAATCTTGTTAAACTGTAGTTAAGCACTTACATAACAAAAACAATAAATATTCGAGAATGTATTAGTTTAAAAGTATTAATAAATTGCAAAGTTCTGAATAATGGTTGTAAAACAAGACTCAAATAGGATTGGAAAAAAAGTTATGAACGATCGCAGCGGAATTCTTTTCTGGGAACAATTTACCGTTTACATGGAATTTTAAAAATTCTTTTAAACTTTACTTTACTAAAAGGGTTTTTATTCTTTCGACTAAAATAACTTACCATTACAAGAAAGTCAAATTCAATTTCGAAAACTTTTTTTGAGAAATAAGATTAAGTCTTCCAATATAAAACGCAACAAAACGCATAAGCTATTTGATTTAACGATACAATAAGTAACTACAAACATTTTCAAATATTAAACTGGTTGACAGGGGAAATGCAGGTCTTTTAAACACATTTTTGTAACTTAATAAATTTATAAACAACTCGAAATAAATTCACTTAATAATTTATATCTCGTTTTAAATTAATTTTTGCGAGGGAAAAGTTAATGAAGAAATTTATTTGCTCGTAATATAATTTGATTGAAATTGTTTTTCAAACATGTGGCATGTGTTTTGGGCATGCGCATGATATTTGAGAGGGGATGGTTTTAATTTAAAACGTTGCAATTCCGAAACAAATGGATATCTGAGATAGCAGCACTTACTCGTCTGACCGGGCTTTGACCTTACGTTACAACGTAGAGATGTTTGCCTGTTGTATTGGATGACCAGGGATCTCTTGTCCTGAGCACACGCTTACTTCTCCTTTTGGACTTTTATGTATCTTTCATTTTTTAGGGCTATGTAATTTTTAATTGTTTTTATTATTTTGATAGTGTCAAGTTTTAATTCTAATCATAACCTTCTTATTTGTTCTTCATATTTTGTAGTATGTACTTCTGATTTAATTGTTGTATTACTAGTTACGA
This sequence comes from Caerostris extrusa, assembly GCA_021605095.1. Classification (NCBI taxonomy): domain Eukaryota; kingdom Metazoa; phylum Arthropoda; class Arachnida; order Araneae; family Araneidae; genus Caerostris; species Caerostris extrusa. Next base: position 27,875 of record BPLR01014916.1, on the reverse strand, counting down.
GTCGTCTGATGTACTATAAATGGATTGAGATCCAATTTTGCCACATGAAACAACAGCAATAATTATTGTTTGGCTAAGTTGGAAAAAAAATTTAAATTTTGGTATTTATCATCATAATTGGTATCCATCTGGCATAGTATATTCTTATTATATTTAAACTTCCGAAATAAAATATTGTATAAAAAGTACTTTTAATATTTTTAATTGCATACTATCTCCAAAACTTTCATTAATATTCGTTAAGTATAACTAATAATTATTTAATTCATATGCACATCTAAACAGATTGAAGGATAATATAAAATTGTATGTGTAATTTAAAAAATGGTGGCATTTGTTGCTTCCAATTTGAGCTTAACTTCATTTGTGGGTGTTATAATTTTTTTTATAATTTATATTAATATTCAAGTATTTCTTTAATTTTCTAATAGTTCTGTTTTGTTAGATGATAGTAGTATTTATTGTAATTTTATATATCAATTGTATTTATCTTCAACAGCAGCTTGATTTACCTGTAAGATTATCTATTTCTGCTTTAAATTATGGAGATGGTGAATTTCTAACAATTTTTTATTTCATAAATATATAATGTCAAATAGTTCGTTGGTAACCGTAATTCATTCAAATGTTTTCTACCAGATAAGAAAAAAAATATTTAACTACAGTTCTGATGGATGCATTTCGCAATCACCACTGAACAATTTCGAATGGCGTTTTTTTTTCAGGGATATAAATTACCTCATCGTTAAGAAAAATCATTCCAAGCCCAAAGAACAAAAGAATCGAATCTTCTTTTTGTTCCCTTCGACAGCATTATGCAGATTTCTCTCAGAGAAATCTTTTTAAAAAACAAAAAAACCTGGTGCGAAAGAGAGCGAACACGGAAAGATGCAATCCGCTCATGAATAAAAGAACAGTTTTTCGCTGAGAGATCAAGAGCCAAATGATAGATGGGTCGGAATGTGGAATTGTATCGCACCTGCAGCTCATTTTCGCCATTCTTCATTATGGGGAAACATCTGGGAAATTTCCGAAACATCTCCCAAAGTTCTGTCTTCAAGTCGTGGGCCCGTCAAGAGAAAAGAGGCTACTGCAAGATTTATTCGGGAAACGGTACTGCATGCATGTCTCTTCATGAAACGCCTAACCCATCGTGATTCTGTGACTAAGAGAGTTTTTCAGGTCACGAAGAATTTTACTTTCGGAGCTGGAGCTACAATTTTCCAACTTAACCAACGCCCACTTTTCAAGATAAGTGTGGTGTGTTTTGTCTGCAAGCACGTCTGAACTATTGATGGCTTCGATATGCTATTTGGGTTAGGGTTGTAGTCAACTGTATCCCTTTCTAGATGAAAATATTTTTATCAAAAAATATTGTGGAACATTTCTTTGTAATAAATATGTTATATTTGAATGAATACAGAACGATCAAAAGTTGATTCCCCTGTAAATTTATTAATAATTTTTAACAAATGAAAGCGCTTGTTTATATTACAGATGGACATATAGTTAAATTCATGTTTCTTTGGTGCTGCTATATGCTCAACAAGCCGCATTGAATTAAATTCTGTTAATGCAGGTGACAAAATGATGCCATTTTTCCAACGTGTCAAAATAGATTGTCTTACAACAATAGGTTACAAAAATGCGATTGATGCCAAAATGACCATAGAACTGACAAACAAAACAAAGGTGCTTATGGCTGCTCTGGTGTTTGGTGCCACAGGTTTCGGGTTCGAATCACACCTTTGTCGTGGATGTTTGTTAGTAGTTCGGAATACCCGTTAAACTGTAGGTCCCGAAATAATTTATCAAAATTTGCAAAAATTGATCGTTGAGCGACAAAATTTTCAGTAATATTCATTATGTATAACTGATAATTATCTAATTTATATGCAGATCTAAAACTGATAAATAATAACATAAAATTATATGTGTGATTTAAACAACGGTTGCATTTGCAGCTCTGAATTCTTTAGTCTTATTTATTCTTTTGAATTTTTTTTTTTATAATTTATATAAATAATCCAATATTTCGTTAATTTAATATTACCTCTTTTTGATAGTTGTTTATTGCAATTGTATCAATTGTATTTAACTTCAACAGCAACTTGATTTACTTGAAAATCATCTATTTCTGCTTTAAATTATGTAGATGGTAAATTTAAACGATTTTTTTTTTCGTAAATAAATAATGTCAAATAGTTTGTTTGTAACCGTAATTCATTCAAATGTTTTCTACCAGATAAGAAAAAAAATATTTAACTACAGTTCTGATGGATGAATTCAGCTATCACCACTAAAAAAATATCGAATGGCGGTTTTTTTTAACTTCGGGGATTATAAATAACCCCATCGTTAAGAAAAATCTTCCAGGCCCAAAGAACAAAAGAATCGAATCTTCTTTTTGTTCTCTTCGACAGCATTATGCAGATTTCTCTCAGAGAAATCTTTTAAAAAAAAACCTGGTGCGAAAGTGAGCGAGCACGGAAAGATGCAATCCGCTCATGAATAAAAGAAGAGTTTTCGCCAAAGATCAAGAGCCAAATGATAGATGGGTCTGAGTGTGGAATTGTATCGCACCTGCAGCTCATTTTCGGCAGTCTTCATTATGGGGAAACATCTGGGACATTTCCGAAACCTCTCACAATTTCTGTCTTCCAAGTCATGGGCCCGTCAAGAGGAAAAGAGGCTCTTGCAAGATTTATTCGGGAAATGGTGTGCAATTCATGCCTTTTCTGTGGTCAAGAGAGTTTTTCTGGTAACGAAGAATTTTGCTTTCAGAGCTGGAGCTACAATTTTCCAACTTAACCAACGCCCATTTCAAGAAAAGTGAGTTTTTTTGTCTGCAAGCCCGTCTGAGCTATTCATGCTACTTAAGGTTAAGGTTATAGTGAATTTTATTCTCTTCTAAGGAAAATATTTTTATCAAAAATTATTGTGGAACATTTTCGAACTTCGGGCACGGATGTATAAATTGATATGTAAATCAAATATTTGTTAGTCGGATTGTCGGCTGACTGCAGATAGCATGATTCGGATAGTCGGTTGACTGCAGATAGCATGATTTGATCATATTTAAGAAAAATCAAAAGTATGGTTTTACTTTTTTTCCTTTATGTATAATAAAATTTACTTTCTTAAATTAATAAAATTTTAGTAATTTTTGCTTCTTCTTTTACTATATACTGCGGAACTCAGTTAATCATATTTCAGAGCAAAAATGAACATGTGTCAGTTTATATTTGAATAAGTGCCGCCAGTTCAAAAATTGATGCACTTATCAATTTAATTAATAAACAATTGAGTACATGTTTGTATTACAGATTAACATATTTAATATTCATATTCTGCTGGTGCTGCTATATGATCAACCAGCACCATTGAATTAAATTCTGCTAATTTGAAAACAACGCCCATTTTTTCAAAACTAGTCCCAGTCGATTGTCTTACAAAAAAGGTTACATAAATGCGATTTGTTTCAAAATGTGTCCTTGCGTCAATTTTAATGCCAATAAAAACACCTTGAAAGTTATAGTCAATTGAAAGCCTCATTTTCTTCTTCATTGACCCAACAGCCCCATGAGGGGCCAAGACCATGTGCTAAAGGTTGTCTGCCTACCGGCAGATTTCCAGAATAAGAGATGTTTCCTTAGGGTTGTCAGTCCACCAATCATATTATACCAGGACTTACGGTTTAAAGGGAATTCCGAACCGCTACAAACATCCAGGGCACCGCTGAGACTTGATCCCGAAAAGCCTGTGGCCCCGAGCGCTATTCACTCGGCTATCAGGCCCCAATATTACAATTACAGCTGAATTATTTATTGGAGAGGGCTCTTATTGTTTAAACTTCTATGGGATATCTAAACGTGCTAATCACTAAACCACTGACAGTATCGAATGCTCGTACCATCGTGTTTGGAACAAATAACCTCATGGAAGATATGCGTAGAATTCAACACCTGTCTCTTCAAATTAACAACTATCATTTTAATTAATACAATAACGTGTATTCATACCTGCCATTGACGTAGGAGTATTTGACTTGTTTCGCAGACTAAGCTTCAATATGAGCTCACACAATTCAGAAGCCCAAAGATCTAATCCCCAGACTGAATCAGATATCAAATGTATTACATATCTTCCATATTAATAGTGGTGAATGTGAAATTAAATTTCTGGTTTTTAAATAATTTTCTATGGCAGTAATATTAAATTTAAAAAATAATTTTTGTTATAAAATAGTTGATAATTATAAGAATTAATTAATAATTATAAAATTATTTTTTGCGGTTTTCTTTAAATATTTTCGTTGGCAATAATATTGATCAAAATAATAAAGTTTTCATTAAACCTGCAATACAAATTCTGTTTTTGCCAAAGAATGCCAGTTTAATAATGTAGGAAAAAATTTAATAGAAATTTAACTTCAATATAAAAATACCAGTTTTACAAAAAAAAAAAAAAAAAAAAAACATAAGTTTTATAAAAAATTTATTTGACAAATATTTTTTTAACATAAGATTAAATTTTATTCACACCAATATTAAATATAGTTTTATTTTTTTAAAATTTGCAAGTGTTCTTGAATAACTAAAGTAATGAAAGATAAAAAAAAAATTTAAAAATTTGTTTTTAAAAATTTACATTTGAAAAAAAAAATGATTTCGACGAAAATGTTTGTAGTAGATTTTTTTCTAAACGAAGGACCTAAAAGCATCAATGTAGTTTCTTTGAAGATAAATTCTCTTTAAAAACGTAATTTTTAAACTCCTTTATTATTGTAAATATGTACTTTAAAACAAATTTTGTTTTTTTTAGCACATATTTACAATACATTCTAACAAAACATTATCTTGAAATGTTGAAAAGAATCCCCTTATATTTGAAAATACTGAGCAAATATGAAGAATTTAAAATATTATACTTTACTAAATTTTAAAATATATTAAATTTCACATAAATATTGTATGGGAAATATAATGTATATGAGAATTTAATATATTTTAAATTATAATAAAGCAACATATACATAGTTTTCCTATATATATATATATATTTCTAAGAAATCCTTATAACCTCTATAATAAATATATTTATTTTGTTTTATTTTTTATTCAACAAATATATTTATCAGGGGTTTTATTAAGAAGTGAAAAGATTAAAATAATTTGATCACTGTATTTCATTTTTTTTTTATAAGACCTACCTGAGATTTTATTAATATTTCTATTCATTATCTTATATTATCTATTTCTATTCATATTTACTAATATTATAAAAATCGTAGAACTATTTGTACTTTATGTTATTTTGCATCGTTCTATTGAATATTCCATTAAACTTCTACATGGGCACAACAGCCCCATCGTGGGCCAAGGACATCTCCCTACTGGCAGATTTAGAGATTATATTTTTACAGGTGTAGGGTTGTCAGCCCTATGGCCAACAGTCATATTACAACATGACCTGTAGTTCAAATTGGATTCCGAACCATTACAAACACCCATGGCCCCGCGAAAACTCAAACCCAAAACCTGTGCAACCGACAGCCAAAGTGCTAGCCACTCGGGGCCATTAGGACAATTGCATTAAACTACTAAACTATAAACACGTAAATTTTTTTATTCTGAATTTTAAATTACTTTGTAAGTTGTTTGCGGCAATTAAAAAATTACAACCGACTCTCTCTACACGAAAACTATGCTTCAATAATACAATATATCACATCTTAATGCAGGCATTCCAAATATATTCAGTATCCTTTAAAAGATTTGAGAGCATTATAAATAGTTCGGCACAAAATATTTGATGTCAGAAGAGACAATGCCACAATAATCGTCAGAAAAACCGAATTTTAAATTTTGAAATCATCCACCATAAATGACTTGCAGACTCCGAAGCTCTTCTCAGGACAAAGGCACTTCCAACGTTATGTGTTCCTTCCTGACATATGAACAGAGAGAGATTCGAAGTCCATAAATCTAGAATCAGAATACCGAAGCCAGAAGTTTGGAAACAGCGAGCGCCATTCGCTGGAAAACAATAATAATGCTTTAAACTCGGTTTCACTGACCTCAAAACCCGCAAGAAGGCCAATACAAAAGAAGAATCAAAAGTAAGGGATCAGATGGAAACTCCACCGCCGTGAATATCGGAAAAATAGAAAGGCGGTTGAGGCGAGGCAATTCCTTTCCATTGTGGATAGAAACAAAATGGCGCAGAATTCCAATGACGCCTTCCTTCAACGGAACAACAGGAGGAGGTGCAACAAAAAAGAAATTCGAGCTTCTTTTCTCTTTGTTGGGATATTCTGTTACCCTAACATTCATAATATCTACTTTCAATATGTTATTATGCCTCCAGTGAGATCCTCTCCTACTTTGAACTGAGGGAACTGTATACGTTTAATATGTTTGGCATTCTGACATCCTTTTTTTTTCATTATGAATGTTCGAAGTATTCATATGTACAAAAAGCGAATCTCGGCATAATTGAAAATTCATTGTTGTTGCTGTTTGTTATTGTAAATTTTATATTTTAAAATTTCTTGGAAATGGGGAAAAACGTGTGGTATTGTTGGTACATTATATTTCACTTTGGAAAAACAACAAACAATATTGCATTAGAGAAGATGTAATGTATATGCTATCATAAAAAAAATGTAAAATTCCAAATCGAATAAACTTTTAACAATTATCAGGCTCCTAATATGAAAGTGTTGTATATATCAATAATTCGAAAAGAATACAGATGACATATTTGAATTTTTAAACATCAAAATAATAATGGACCATTTTTAATTTCGTTAAAACTGAACGACAACGTTTAAACACAATGGATTATAATAAATTTCATAAATGAAAAATTATATTTAAATAAGTAAGATACAACATCTAAAAGAGTTTTTAAAAATATATGTAAGAAAATGTAGTGATATGCTTTTTATCATTCATAAAAGAATGAATGCATAAGCATTTTGATATTTTTCATCATTTTTAAATCACTTATTTGTCATTAATACTTTAGTATTTCATCTTTGTTAGTTACATATTTTACTGTAATTTTCATATAATATAAAAATATAATATTTAATAGAAATTTATTAACAACTTATATACAGATATAATTGTTATAAGTTCTTATAGGATGAATATAATTCTATTGTAAACATGCTGTTGTTCTAGTATGAGGTCCATGACTTGCCAACAATTGGGTGCTAACAAATAAAACTGAGAAAAATATAAAATGTTGAGAGATATTTGTATTCAAAAATAACCCCTGAAACGACAAAAAATGCTGCTTGAGGTTTTCCAAAATTCTAAAACTCTCATGATTTTATTCTTTTTTTATAAAATGGCGTCAACGTCAAGTATTGTACCCTCTATCTTTTAAAAATATATTCTTGAAAATACGATTTTTAACTGAATTCAAATAAGTTGCTGAATAAACTGGAAAATCCAATGAATTTCGAAGATAAAAATGTAGATAATAAAAACTCCGGCTAGTTTGCGATTCTCGTCAGTGATTATTATATTTAATTGCGTTGATGCTTTTGTTATATCGTGACTATCTTCTACTTTATAGTTATTGGACATTAGTTCTTTAGCTAAAGAACCTGGCTTTATGTTTTGTAGTATAGTGGCTAACACTAATCTCATGATTTACACAAAGTGGTAAGAAACAATGTGGACTATCACACCATTACAAGTCCAAACACTATTACTGAATATTCAAAGGAGGATTAGTATTTACATAAAAAAAAAAATTTAATTCTTTTTCAAATTTAATTTTGTTTTATTGTTAGTTCTTTTCTTTATATATACATTTTTGGGATTTTTCTAGAAATTGTCAGTGTCTATTTTCCAGAATGTTTCTATCCAGTAAAAAGCACTTTCTTGAAAATAGATTACATAACAATGGCACACTTGAAACAAATATTTAATGGGAAACTGCTTAACTCGTCTTGTTTTCACAGATTCCTTAATCCTTAATTCCTTCTTTGGTCTGAAGTTTTTTTTTTTAGAAATTATCCGATAAAGTGTTTTAATACGCATTATAGGGATTATCACTGGTTTCTAATAAAATATTTTTATTTTTATAACATTATTTCCAAGTAAATGTAGAAGGTGATCAAGGTTCAATGCAGAGACAAAGATATTCTTTCATGAGAGATTTTTTCTTTAAACTTCCCTGTTAATTTTTGTATTCACGTATTTCTTAATTAACTTTTTACTTAATTATACACAAACGCTACAAATCCTGCCAACGATATTAATTCATTATAATTAGCAGATTATGCTTTGGTTTTTATACGTTTTTTTTTTTTTTATTACTGATTCTTCTGATTAATAAATGAAGTAAGTATTGTTAAAAAATGTCTAACAAGCTATATTATGATACAAGCTACATACAATCAATATAACAAATAAATCAATTTCTATGAATCTGTGAAAAAATTAAGACCTTCCTTTCATAAATTTCTGGACATATTCATAGTCAAGGTCATATTTAGCCATGGTGTGGTTGGTTTGGGATTATTGTCGCACATTCTTCAGGCCTAATATATTTATTTACATGCACACATACAATTTAGACATAATATTAAACACAAAATTTAAAGTAAAAGTTAGATAATTAGAATATCATAGAAGGACTCCACTTTTCTGGCGGCACTCATTTGCGCTAAATATACGTCATCTTATGTGAGAGTCTGTAGGACAACTGACTAATTCTTCCGATGTCACATAGGGCGCTCTTGCCAGCAGAGCTAAGAAAGCCACAGGAAGGTTATAGTATGTAATCGACAAAATTGCACAAAAATATCATGTGACAAAACTAAGAATAAAAAGTATATCATTACTAGAAGATATAGCCCAGTGCTGTCCGGCAATAAAAAATGAAACATTTAATTTCCCTAAACTGATGGCTTGCGCTCTGGCGCTCGGTACCACAGGTTCGGGTTCCAGTCCGGCGGTGCCATGGATGTTTGTAGTGGTTCAGAATCCACTTTAAACCATAGTTCCCCGTCTAACAAGATCGTAGAGCGTTGCGGGGTATTGTTTCTCGGTGTCCGTGGCTTATCTTCAAGTTATACGCGCCCCCTGGGTAGTACTAAGTGAGTAACGTCGGTGCAGCCCTTAATGGCATAAAAGATCACGGCTAAGTATTTACCAGCTGCAATAGGAAAAAAAATTCACTAAACAAGAAACATTTAAAATCTTTAAATATTAAATCTTTTTAAACAAAGAAATAAGTTAGTAAACATAGTGATAATAACCATTGAATAGGAATTTAGTAGATGAATACAAGAATCATATATTAAAGAATAATTTCAACCGCTAGTGCAAAATTTCTAATAAAGTATATAAATAAAAAATATAAACGCAATAATAAAAAAAATCCAAAGTTGCACCAGACGCGAAAAAAACTATGATGTCATTTTCCATTCATAATTCTTTTTAACTACAAAAAAAAAAAAAAAAAAAATAACTGACGCCATATGTTAGCAATAAAAAATAAGGTTTTCATTTAATTAAAATACGCTTAATAAGAATTTTTTTTTTTTTTTTTATTATTTATTAATTTATCTATTTTTAACTACGAACCAGATAAACAAATAAATACATAAAATTTTAAATTTCTAAGCCTGTATGATATTTTAGTTTTAGGAAATAAAAATAGAAAAATCTTTGTTTCAGCTATGCAGAAATAAACAAATGTCCGATCTGGTGTATTTATTACACAGGTTTTTCTTAAATATGTCTGTGATCTTTAATTGCTGTTTCATAATGGCCACCAACTATTATTTCCCCCAATCAAAACACTCAAGATATAAGATATCCATTTTAATCTTCACATAACTAAAATCAAAGAGAACTGCAAATTATTACTGTAAAATTATGTATAAAATTATATGAATGTACACTAAATCGCATAATAGAATTTTAATGGCATGCATCCATAAACTAAACAGTAAATATTTTTTCAATTTTTGAAAATAAACAGTTTTATCGATGTTAAAATGTTATTAGTTTTAATAATAGATAGTTTATCTTCGCATATGACTCATCCAACCCTTAAAAAGTACAATAAATATTCATTTTATTTATTGTGTAACAATAATCAAATAACACTCTAGAACATTAGTGTAAAGTTAATTACGCAAATAATCGTATAAATGTGTAGTGAATCGCATGAGGGATTTCGATTGACATGTATCATTAAACTAAACAGTACATTATTTCCAACAAAAAATTGTTGCACAACAATAACATATAATTAATTTTAACAATAAGTAGTTGCTTTTCACAAATACCTGATCCAACCTGCAAAAATTTAGTAAAATATTCAATTTAATTTTCTCATAACCAAATAGCACTTTAGAATATTTGTGTAAAGTTAGTTACGCAAATAATCGTATAAATATACAATGATTTATAAGGATTTTAAGTAATGTAATGGATTTTGATTTATAAGTATCATCAAACTAAACAATGCATTATTTTTAACAATAAATTGTTATACAATAATAAACTATTATTTTTAACAATAAGTAGTTTATCTTCGCAAATACCTGATCAAATCTTAAAAAATTATATTAAAATATTCAATTAATTTCCCATAACCATAATCAAATAGCACTCTAGAACATTTGTGTGAAGTTTATTAGGCATATAATCGTATAAATATATAATGATGGATTTCGAATGACATGTGCCATTAAACTTAACAATAAATGACAATTGTTGCGTATGTACATCTAGGACAGATCTTTTACAACTCAAGGACCACCGAGTATTGTCTTCTAATCAAAGCCAGAAATGCAATAACTACACACTCATTTTAATCTCGGAAAGTCGGAAGCAAGGATCGATATCAACAAACAGGTGATATATCGCTGGTAAATGTGACGCGTTTCCACCTCTTGCAGATGCAAGGAAAGGGAAGAGGTATTGCCTCTTGCAAAAAGAAAGATTTTTCCGATGGAACGGGGAAAGTTTTGGCGAGATTGGCAGTCGGGAGGCGCTTTCGCTCAAGTGTAAAAGTTTTCTGGTGCGTATTGGCTTAATATCGAATGCGAGACAATTGAGAAATGTCCAATTGAGCACGTAGGGGGAAGTTTCAGAGATTTGACTTTGACTTGAAGATTTTGGAATTAATATCCAAAGCAAAAGAAACGAGGTTTAGATTGTAGTGTAAGTTGAAATAACTGAGCAACAAAGCGAGGTTCGTTTCAAATAGCAATAAAAGATACTTAATATGAAAACTAAATTACAATAGCAGAATTCCAGGAAAAGTTTTCATTTAGAACCTAAAACAAATATTTCTATAATGGATATATTAAAACAGCAATCCATATTTCATTTGTGGAATATTCCGTTTAGCGTAGCTTTTTATACTTTGTTGATAAATTAACGATTGAAAATAAGTATAGAGAAATATTTTAGTAATCGAACCACATTTATTGCTGCATTTCTGTCAGCAGGAACATTGCTTAATACGATACGATATAAAATTCGCTAAACGGAATATTCCACAAATGAAATATGGATTACTGTTTTAATATATTGATTATAGAAATATTTGTTTTAGGTTCTAAATGAAAACATTTTCCTGGAATGCTGCTATTGTCATTTAGTGTACCGTTTTCAAATTACTAAATTACCGTCACAGAATTCCAGGAAAAGACCTTCATTTAGAAATTACTTCAAAAACAAATTATTTCTTTTATTAAGATATTAAACTATTAGGATATTTAATTTGTGCAATATTTCGTTTAGAGTAGATTTTTATACTGTAATTAACGACCAAAAATAAGTATAGAGAAAACTTTTAATAATAAATCAACATCATTACTAAATTTCTGTCAGCAGTAACATGTGGTTAATACGAAACGGTATACTAAATTACCGTCACTTAATTCCAGGAAAAGATCTTCATTTAGTAATTTTTACCTCTTATAAAACAAATTATTTGTTTTATTAAAATATGAAACTAAACAGATATTTCGTTTAGCTTAGTTTTTATATTTTTGCTTATAAATTATAACCAAAAATAAGTATAGAGAAATCTTTTAATAATAGAACAACATTTATTGATGCGTTTCTGTCAGAAGTAACATATGTTTAATATGGAATGGTACATTAAATTACCATCAGATAATTCCAGTAAAATATCTTCATTTAAAAATTTTTACCTCATATAAAACAAATTATTTCTTTTATTAAGATATTAAACTATAAACAATATTTCATTTGTAGAATATTCCGTTTAGAGTAGACTATTTTGTTTTGAAAAGGATTTTATTGAATGAATAGGAATTCTTTACTGAATTATATCTTTTCTGATCCTATGATTAATATTACTAGTAGAATACAATTTATTTATTTCCTCAAACCTCGTGAGTTTAACTTAATAAAGTGCGTTCTGTAAATGATGCTTATAATAAAGCTCATAATGGAAATTTAGTACTATTCTGCCAACTATTTTTAAGGTTCAGAGATTCACATTGAGAGCCAGACTGAAGGCCGTATTTGTAGATCATTTTATCGTGTTAGACGTTGCCCGGAGTGCACCACGAAGAGATAGATCTACGTTGCACTTCTTAAGTTCTACAGAGGAACGCAGGTGGATTGTCCCAAAACAAGAGATAGGATAATTAAAAAGATCTTTAGGTGATCCTTCTTTGAGAATGCTATCGCTAGAAACAGTCACTAGCCCTGGTACGATCCTATTCATGATATCCCTGAATGGTCGAGAGAAAAATCAGTGGCATTGCTACGGCTTTCTTTGCAAGCACCTTCACTGAATTAAACTGACTCCTGACTCTCTCTGTCTCCTGTGTGATAACCAGGAAGAAATGGATATGTCTCACCTTGCTTCCTGTTCTGCACTGCCACCTGTTTCTTTATAGAAGCGTTATTGGATTGCCAATCTTAAGTTGATGGATTAAATGGTGTCATTTGTTTCTATCTTGGTCTTTGTATTTATTTTTAAAATATATGTTGCCCTGTAAACTTGTCATTGGAAATAATAAAAGAATATATAAAAATATTTCACACTCAAGCAACTGAAATTTAAATGCTGCTGCTCAAAAGCTGAATTGAATTTTAAAAAAACGATCGGTGTTTTGAATTTTGAAGTTTCAATGACGAGTAGTCAGTTATCAAACATAACATAATGTTGTCTTGCATCAATAATCTGCCATTTTGTATTTCTGCTGAATAATCTGCCGCTATAAATATATATCTCAAATGTTTCTCGGTACATTTGATTAAATGAAATAATTAACTTCACCTTTTAAACTATTATAATTGATAGAAATAGAATAATTTGTAAAGAAGTTATTGGTGTTCAATATGAATAATCTGCACTAATTTAAACTGTTGTTATATAAATCACAGCTGCCACTATAAAGGTATGTCTCAAATGTTTCTCGATCAATTCGGTTAAATGCAAGTGATTGGTTTAAACATTTAAATTGTTATAATTGATAAATACAGAATAATTTGTCAATTGAATATGTTTCCTTGTGGTTTTTTTTTTTTTTCAAATTAAAATTCTAACTTTTTGATAGTTTTGAAAAGTAGCATTTTAATTATAGCTGAAAAATGGTTATTTTATAGGTAAATTAATTATTTTTAAAATAAAAAATAAAATAATCTTAATCTAATAAATAAGATTTAATATTATTCTCAATAATAATAATCTTATAAATACAATTGTAAAAACCCGAATGTAGAATTTCTTTATTTTAATAATATCTTTGATTGGTTGTTATATAATATATATATTTCATATAACAATCATCCAAATGTGTGGTTTTAGACATTCCGCTTTTATCGATTTGTAGCAAAATGCTCCTTTTATTTATTTTATACTTCTTTATTTGTCTTCTGGCTATTTTTTAGAATAAATAAAATATATTGTAAATCATCATAACACATGAATGTTGCTGAATATTTGAAAACAGCAATTTCCATAAGAGACTAGATTTCATATTTTGAGTTTTGCAGTCAAAAATTTAACATTATTCAAATATTTCTACCCTAAATTGAATAATAAATTGTTAATCAGTACTAAAAATTCAAAATCGATTCTTATTTTTATCTCTTCAATGGCTTTTCTCAATTTCATTTTCTAGTTTTTCTTTAGTTTACTCTAATATTTCATTTTCAACAGCTTTTCTTAGATTATTAGAATATTTTTGCAAGTATAATAAAGCTGCGAAAAAAAGTAGATGATTTACTTGATGATACAAAAAACGCTACAAAAAGAATAATATTTTTAAAAATTTGATTTTTCTTTTTTTAATATTTTTAGGATCTTTATTAGCAGATGCTATATTAAAAAAGAAAACAACAGTCATGTTAAATAAGATCTGTGGGGTAAAATATTTCTCTCAATTTTTTTTTAAATTTTTAAAATTTAAAATATTTTAACAAGAAAAATTTTAACATTTATTCTATTAAATGTCACCAATTTAGAATTCTGTTTTTGTTTTCAGTATAAAAGATTTAAAATTGAAGCTATCTCATATAAATACATTACTAAATGTTGAAAAGTAATTGAATAAAGATAGTAAATAATGTAAAAAATTATGAATTGCACTTTCAGAAAAGAAAAGTTAAAAAATAAATTCTCAATAGATTTATAGAACAAAACCTGTTTACGGCATAAATACACAAATCAATTATATTTTACATTTATCAGAAATCACCCAAATCTAATAAACGAAAGCATTAATAAATACTTTAATTTATGATCCAATTATTTCTGCATGTATTCACTTTTGTGCACTTACGAAACAAAATCCACTTAATCAGCTGAAAAATTAAATCCTCCCTTCACAAATGAATTACTTCATTAAATGAAAGGCAACATTGTAACGTCGATTATTTTTAGATTTATTCCTTTTGTAACATAAATATTTTCTGCTTTCATTGAAATTGTCGAAACACTATCGTACAAATGTAAAAATAATAATAATAATAATAAATTGGAAAAGAAAGATGCAATTATTTAATGAAAGGATTATCAAAACATTTTGAATCTCACAAATTGGCAACATTTATATTCTTTGTTACTGAGTAACATTTTTTACTTAAGAATTTAATTTGACATAATGTAGTTGAAACAGATTAACAATTCCTCTAAAATATTTAAAAAGTTATCGTTTCAGCATTTCTTTTTTTGGAAATAATTTTATGCAATGTCATACAAAAGTCTTAACACGCTTGGGATTCTCGTTATAATTCCAAGGAAAAAAAAAGGAGAAATATTTAAAATTTTCAAATGATTATTTCATGAAAGAACAAGACAATTAGGATTTATTAAATCTAAAACTTTTAACATTTTGAAACAATTAAACAAAAATATTTTTTCGCCTTAAATAACGTTTCATATACGATTTGCTTCACATTATTTTTTATCATAATTTAGAAATATTTTACGTGCATATTTTAAATCGTTTGCTTTATTTTAAGAAAAATCGTTTGCTTAGAATATTCATTTTCTTTTATCTAATATTTATTTATATCAAAAAATCTATTTTTATCTTATAATATATTTATATCAATAAATATATTGTGTCAATTAATTTTAATATATGATTATATTCTATCATATATAAATAATATATATATATATATATATATATATATATATAATATTCTTAATATATAATTATATTTTTTCAATTAATTTTTATAAAATATATATATCAATAAATATATTTTCATGCAAATTTTAAATCGTGTGCTTTTATTTTCAGAAAACTCGTATGCGTAAAATATTCATTTTCTTTTATCTAATATTTATTTATATCAATAGAATGTCAATAAATGCATTTTTATCATAATTTAGAAATATTTTTCTTGCAAACCTTAAATCGTTTGATTTTATTTTAAGAAAAATCGTCTGCTTAAAATACTCCTTTTCTTTTATCTAACATTAATTTATATATAAAATGCCAATAAATGTATTTTTATCATAATCTAGAAATATTTTTGTCACGCATATTTTAAATCGTATATTTTATTTTTAAGACAAATCTTCTGCTTAGAATATATCAGAGTTATGAAATAAATTCATTACTAAATGTCGAATGTAATTGAATAAAGATAACGTAAGATTGTAAATAACGTAAAAAATTATGAATTGATCTTTTAGAAAAAGAAAAGTTAAAAAATAAATTCTCAATATACAGAACAAAACCTTTTAGGGCATAAATACATAAAGCAATTACATTTTGAATTTATCAGAAATCACCCAAATCTAATAAACGAGAGCATTAATAAATACTTTATGATCCAATTATTACTTCATTAAATGAAAAGGCAACATTGTAACGTCGATTATTTTTAGATTTATTCTTTTTGTATCATGAATATTTTCTGTTTTCATTGAAATTGTCAAAACAATATCGTACAAATGTAAAAATAATAATAATAATAATAATAAATTGGAAAAAAAAGATGCAATTATTTTGTGAAAGGATTATCAAAACATTTAGAATCTCACAAATTGGCACCATTTATATTCTTTGTTACTGAGTAACATTTTTTACTAAAATTTAATTTGACATAATGTAGTTGAAACAGATTAACAATTCCTCTAAATGTTTAAAAAGGTATCGTTTAAACATTTCTTTTAAAATAAATTTATGCAATGTCATACAAAAGTTTTAAAACACGTTTGGGATTATTTATAATTCCAAGGAAAAAAATTAGAAATATTTCAAATTTTCAAATGATTATTTCATGAAAAGAACAAGACAATTAGGACTTATTAAATCTAGAACTTTTCACATTTTGAAACAATTAAAAAACTATTTTTAACCGTAAATAACTAACTTTTCGTGAGTACCATTTTTTTGGACTATGGCATTTTAACCGAATACGTTCTAAATATATATACAAAATGTAAAATATATTATTTCAAAGCAGTAAATTTTCTTTATTTTTTAATAACTGTTTTATCTAAAACTTTGTGTAAATAGCAAGTTTATGTGAAAATTTTATAAAGTGATGTGTTTTTTGTGTTTTTATAAAAATCTCTAACAAACACATCTTGGTCAATAATAAACATAATTTCTTTTAACTATATATAATCTAACCAATACTAAATATTAATTACATAATATACATTATATTATATATTTGGTAAGTGTTGAATAAATTTCTGGAACTTTGATCTAAAATAATTTCTATAGAAAAAAACTAAAATTTATATTATACACACATGTCCATAAATTAAGGATAATTCAGAATCACACAGAAATTGAACTCTAAAATAAAAATTTCACCTGTAGAATTATCACACACATCTTGAAGAAGAATATGCAAATTACAGGAAACCACCAGATGGCGTGGATAGTACGTCACAATGAAGAGAGTGTAAGAGAGGGGTATATAAGGAATTGTGGCAAAGAAGTAAAATTGTTCACAAGCGTTCACATTGCTTGATGAGTGGTGTAATATTCCCCAAGATCAGATTGATAATTTGATACTCAGCATTCCTAGGCGTTGTAAGGCCTGTATTGCATCGTCCGAGACATACTCCATATTAACCATCATACTAACCATGTTATACTGTTTTTTGTAAATGGGTTCTTTTTTGAAATTTGCTCCAGGGTGTAAAAATCGCAATTTTTATTAATTATGTCAAACATATAGCATCTTTTGCTCTTTACCTTTTGTTTAATAAATAGACTTTATAAATAAGTCAAATTTGCTTTTGCTTCTGTCTCTTTCTTTGCCTCAACTTCATTATCCTTAATTTATGGACATGAGTGTACTTAATTTACTGGGTGCTTACGTATTAACGCCACCACAACAGGAGATGTGCTAATGCGCCAATAAAGAGTTGCCAATGCGCCAAAATAGAGACTGTTTTGAATCTATGTTAAACTCTATATCGGCCCATTTTCCACTGAAATCCTATTGACTATTTTATTTTTTATATGAAGTTTTTAGATTTTTGAAAGAGTTTTGATTTTAAATAAAGTGCTTTATATATTTTATGATTTGTCACAAAAATTTAAGTGTAGATTGGCGCCACTTAAAACCGCCAAATCTGTAGATGCGGTGGTGTTAATACGTAAGTACCATTTACTGAAATACAGATACTTTTAGTTTGCCCAAATCGCAAAATAAGGGCCGTGGGGATTTGGCGAAATTTTTTGTAGCGCCAAATTGACTATTAGTCACCATATGTGATAACCTGGATTTCTTGTACTGTTTGCATATCACTTCATTTGCAGTTGCAATCCATTACTTGGCGTACTTTGGCAAAAAGTGCTTTTGACGCCAAATTCCAACGGTCCTTATTGTGCGATTTTACCTTTATTTTTTAAATACAGATATTTTATTTCAGTTTTCGTAAATAGGGATACTTTATTTTACCCTTTTATAGATGCAAAACAAAACCACTATGGTCATTATCTAATAAAAATTATGAGGTATTAAATTGCATTGGAGTTTTATTTATTATGAAAAAAGGATGCTCTGACATAGCGCATGTATGAAAAAAATAAGAGTATAAGTTACTATTTAAAGCAGATCAATTTCCTTATGCTCACCACGAAAACCCTTAATTCCAAAAACTTTTATTTTACAATAAACACTTGTTTGCCGCGGGATTTTAATTATGAATATTTTAAAATTGACATGGAATATGCGTTGCTATGACAACGATTTGCCGATATCAAATAGCATCTCTTTATTTCATTTCGAATCGTCTGCTTTCAGAATGTATAAAGTTGTCTCAGATTTCTCGAAATATTAACGAACAATTATTTTTGTAATTATATTTAATCATTTATTTACACAAATAGAATGAATAGAATTTTTACGAATAGAATGTGTTCATACCTGATAAATTGAAATATGTAAATGAGTCTTGTAAATAGTTTGTAGAAAGTGTCAAAACAGTTTATACTATATTGTTTGAAATAGTTACAAATAGATTATTATTTATAATATTTTCAAGTTATTCTTTTTTGACACTCAGAATGAAATACCACCCTAGGTTCCATCGTAAAAAGGGACTGTTGGGAATATCATCTTAATTAATACTATAATGGATTTGTTGAACTATTTACTAAACTATTTCTTCTTCTTCCTCTTCGTTGGCGGCTGATGGCTAATTTGCCAGCGCTCTGGCCTTTGGTACCACAGGCTTCAGGTTCGAATCCGGCGTTGGCATGGATGTTTGTGAGTGGTTCAATATCCCGTTACACAATAAGTTTCGGTCTAATTATTCTAAAGTGTGCACAAAATGACCGTAGCGCGACAAACCAAATCTTCTTATCTAGCGCAACAGCCCCATGGGGAGCCAAACCCGTCTGCTGCTTAGATATTTCGAGAGTAGGAGTTGTTTTAGGGCTGTCATCCCTAGTCTAACGCCTTATAGTCATATTATACTGGGGCCTTATGACCAAGTGGCTACCGCTCTGGCTCTCGGTACCACAGGTATCGGATTCGAATCCCGGCGATTCCATGGATGTTTGTAGTGGTTCGAAATCCACTTTAAACTGTAGATCCCGGTCTCATATGACCGTAGAGCGTCACAGAACCCAGACTTTTCTCACCCCCATCATTCCCAAATTGTAAAGGAGCTACTTAGCTCTAGGCGATGTGATGTGGTGTGGTAGTGTAGTAGTAGTCATAGTATACCAGGACCTACAATTTAAAGGGGATTCCGAATCCCTACAAACCTCCATGGCACTGCAGGAACTAGAACACCAAACCTGTGGCACAGAGCGCCTGAGTGCTAATCACTCAGCATCAGGCCTACTAAACTAATTAAAAATAAAAAATATGAACTAATTTGAACAAAAGTTTTTATATTTTCCTAAAATTATTGTCCATAGCAATACTCAGCTTACGCCTTAAAATAATCAAAATACTGTTTCCAAAATTGTTTCCGAAAAAAAAAAAAAAAAACATGGCCTTTACATGTTTTTTTTTTTTTTTTTTTATATGTCTCTCATTTTTGGTGTTTTATTGGAAGTTTTTCTATGTTTTAACAACACACATACAAACAGGAAACTTAAAAAGAGGTTTTTTTTTACTGTGATACCCGAATCTGCATAAACCAATATAGAAGCAGTTTATCAATCGTACTTATCACAAGCGAAGATAATCTAAAATGCTTTAATACCATGTGGGGCTCAACTTTGTACAACAATCACCGCAAATATTCTCAGACTGCATTATTTCTTCCCATGAAATTGAAACTTACAACGGACCCTTGCAGTATTCTGAATTTGAAACAGTTTGCTTCATTAGGCGTTTCAAAGGTTAAACAGAATGCTTTCGTTGGTAACTATCACAGAGTAGCATAAATGCATATCATATAAAGTCTAGACGTTTCTAATCGTAATTTTGGTCATGGACTTTGTTCACTTTGTTCTAATAGTGAATGAGTATATCTGCACTGTTATACGCCATGTTGGTTTAATGAAGTTTTGAATTGTAT
Organism: Caerostris extrusa; assembly: GCA_021605095.1. NCBI lineage: Eukaryota > Metazoa > Arthropoda > Arachnida > Araneae > Araneidae > Caerostris > Caerostris extrusa. The sequence goes on along the minus strand of BPLR01014916.1, from coordinate 7,388 downwards.
ATATATTGTTAACAAATAGGGTCTTTTATACCATAATGGGCACAAAAGTTTCTGCTCAAGTGTGTCGAAGTTTTAGAATTATATCATTGAAGACAGAGATATGTCAAAAGAATATAAAACGTGTTCATTTTTAATTGCTTAAAAATGCTTGGAATAAATATATATTTTTATATAATGTTCTACAAACCGTGTCAAAATAATTGCTGTAATTAAAAATAACAATAACATTGATATAATAGCATCTGTTATTATAGCACTCAAAATGTGAAACATTTTCTTTTACGCTTTAAGATGATTTAGGATGAAAATGACAAAGGAAAACAATGAATCGATTTTGGAGCTGAGTATAGAGTTCATCTTCTTAATGAAACAAACTCGGTGCTCACATTCTATCAATAAAACAAAGCTGAAAGGTTAATGGTTCGGAATCCACCTAAACTGTAGGTCCCGGTTTAATTAGCCTAAAGCGTGCACAAAATGACCGTAGAGCGACAAACAAACCAATCTTCAATAGCGCAGCAGCCCATGTTAGACCAAGGCCGTCTACCTGCTGAATTCGAAACAGGAGATAGTTCTTTTTAAGGGTAAGGGTTGTCAGTCCTACACCCAACGGTCATATTAGACCGGGACCTACGGTTTAAGGTGGATTCCGAAGCATTACAAATATCCATGGCACAACGGGACTCGAACCCTGTGGCAACGATTGTCAGAGCACTAGTTACTCGGCCATATCTTATATATATAGCATATTTATTATTTTGTTTTAATATAATATTGTAGAAAAGAACATTATATTTTTATATTATTTCAGATAAATTCATTATTTCATAAATAGCAATTACTTACTGCTTTAATGCTGTTATACTATAAATAATTAAATAGAGAATTATATTAGTTATTTATCATAATATAACCTTTTTTATTGCTTTTAACACGTTAAGATCTCATTAATTTTAAAATAGATTTTGTTACGCTGTGGTAATATTATTTTCAATCCGTTTATTATCCATATGAAATTTATTTTGTTCCGTCTTTAATTTTAAAATCTTCATACATATTAATTTTATTTTTTTCTTAATCTTGTTTGTTTTAAGAACCTTAACTATCCAATTGTAATTCGTTATCCGAAATCAGTTGACGTTGAAAAAAAAAAAACATCCATAAAAATATTTCAAAAAACATTTTTAATAAGTTACATTTCGCTATTTTTTTGACGTTTCTGTCCTAATTAAGAAGAATTAATCTTTTCTTTTATGGTCATCATTTTTGTCTAGCCACTGGAAAAAAAAAAAATTTCATGGACGTTGTTATGAAAAAAAATTATCATGTTTTTTTATCCATTTTTGCAATAAAAATAAAAATATTTTAAAGCGATACATTTGCGTTTCTTTTTTCATATCTCATAATGAAACCCCAGGATTATTTGTGTGATAAATTTATGAAAAAGTAGACGCTTTATTTTTAATCTTCAGAAAATAATTCCTTTCTTTTTTAACTCTTAAATTAAAATAAAATATTTTTAATTAAAAGATAGTAAAATTTATATTAGAATTATTTTATGGATATTTATCAAATTCACGTTATACACTGAAGTGATAAAAGTCATGGGATAGCAATGTGCAAATTTTCAGATGGCAGTAGCATCGCGTAGAACAGGTATAAATGCGCAGTGCTTTCGCAGAGCTTTCATTTCTGTTCAAGTTATTCAGGTGAAGAGGTTTTGACGTGATGATGACCGCACGACGGAATTAACAGACTTTGAACGCGGAATGTTAGTTGGAGCTAGACGCATGGGTCATGCCATTTCGAAATCGTTAGGGAATTCAACATTCCCAGATTCACTGTGTCAAGAGTGTGCCGAGAGTATGAAATTTTAGGCATAACATCCCACCATGGACAGCGCAGTGGTCGACCGCCTGCACTTAATGACCGAGACCGGCGACGTCTGCAAAGAGTCGTAAATTCTAACAGACAAGCAACACTGCGTCAAATAACCGCAGAAATCAAGGACGTACAAGGGACTTGTCTGTTAGAACTGTGCGGAGAAATTTGGCTTTCTTGGGCTATTCCAACAGAAGACCGACTCGAGTGCCTTTACTGACAGAACGACATCGCTTGCAGCGACTCTCGTGGGCACGTGAGTATATCGGTTGGTCCCTAGATGAATGGAAAACCGTGGCCTGGTCCGATGAGTCACGATTTCAGTTGGTAAGAGCTGATGGTAGGGTTCGAGTGTGGCGCAGACCCCACGAAGCCATGGACCCAAACTGTCAGCAAGGCACTGTTCAAGCTGGTGGCGGCTCCGTAATGGTGTGGGCTGTTTTTTCATGGCATGGACTTGGTCCTGTGGTGCGACTGGACCGAACATTGACTGGAAATGCTTATGTTCAGCTACTTGGAGATCACTTGCAGCCATTCATGGACTTCATGTACCCAAACAACGATGGGATTTTTATGGATGACAATGCGCCATGTCACCGGGCCACAACTGTTCGCGATTGGTTTGAAGAACATTCTAGACAATTCCAACGAATGATCTGGCCACCTTGATCGCCCGACATGAATACCATCGAGCATTTATGGGACATCATCGAGAGGTCTGTTCGTGCCCAAAATCCTGCACCATCGACGCTTTCACAATTATGGACGTCTATCGAGACAGCATGGCTCAATATTCCTGCAGAAGACTTCCAACGACTTGTTGAGTCCATGCCACGTCAGTTGCTGCCTTCGCCGGGCGAAAGAAGGGCCGACACGATATTAAGAGGGTATCCCATGACTTTTGTCACTTCAGTGTATATAACTTAAACAATTATAATAATGATAATTTTGGATTTTTAAAATAGTTAACATTACTATTAATGCATTTTTGTTTGTTTTTGTTTTATTTATTGTCTTATTTTATTGGATCATTAAGTATATAATCTAATCAAAATATTAATATTAATATAATATGAATTTAACTACATTAAATGTCAGATATAAAATGGAATTTATGTATTTTAATACGATGATTTAGTGAAACTATTTGGTGAAAACCTGAAATAGTAAACAGAGGAAAATTGATCATTCAAATTTCCATTCATTTCTATATACTTTTTTTGGTCAAAAATATATTTATTCACAAATATGGTTTGATTCAACCAGTGTTAATTGTCAATGGACACATAAGTGAAGTCTCATCTATGAATAAGGGCAGAAGATTTTTGGGACCTGCACCAATTGTAGAACTACTCAAGCATCGCCCTCTCCTATTTTAAATTGTCTTGATTTTACGTTGGACGAGGCTTTCTTCTGAAACTCTTCTATTCTTGAACTTTTTAGATGTTTATGGACTTGGGGATTTGGTCTAATAGCTAGAACATATATCGGGGATCAGAAACAACAGCATCCGTCTGCTTTTCAAATAGCCGCGAGATTCCCAGCTTAAAACTGGCACGTCAATAACATGATAGCCTAAATACAGGATTTCTTGTTACATATTTTTTTATCTATTCTGTATTTATCGCCAAAAAAGAAGTTCTATTTTTTAAAATTGCTCCATTTTAAGATAGCAACAACCTTTTCTACTTTATTTGATGTGGTTAACTAATACATGAATCTATGCATGAATCTATGCAAATTGAATTTATGGATAAACATATATTTCAAAGAAAACATTTTTTCGTATGACTTTAGTCAAATTGTTTTTATTTATCCATTTTTTTTTTTTTAAAATCATTTTTGAGCTTGATTTCTGCCAAATTTGTACACGATCAAATTGCTTATATATGTTAATGTTATAATGTATATGTTAATTATTTTAGACAATATTTAGTTGTGAGGCCCACAATCAAGTTATAGGTGAACACAGCCGTTCATTAATAATGAAATAAAAATAATATTCTTAAAAGTTCTTCTATTCTGAAGCACAGTCTTCTGTTTTAAAATTGCTCTAAATTCTTAAAATATATAAACTCAACTTAGTACAACTTTAAGATGTGGTAGTATTACGAGCTTATATGGGTGATTTTTTCAAAAGCTTCAACAATTTGTTGCAAAAATCTGCAGTTGCTTTCAGAATTTTTCTAAATATATGAGAAAGAAAAACATCAACTGACAGGATGTAACTTTTGTTCAACAGCAGTTAAATTAATTAGCAGAATTTTTTTGTCCTTATTACCCAAAGGTTATATGTGAAAAATGCTTTTAAAAATGGGTAATTTGTGAGTATTAGATTTAAAATTCAAGTTAGTGGTTTACTGTACTTTTAAATTATGAATTTAGTACTGTGTGAGGTCTGAAAGGTCTGCTGCTGCTTTAATTGTATTTTCCCCTTGTGATCCAGGTTAAAATAACTCACTGTAGCCAATGCATATCGTAAAAAGCGACTAAAATGAGTACCTATTGCCCGGGATATAACCAGATGGGGTAAAGTCAGATTTTGGGGCCCCATGTCTTTGTGCCGGAAGGACAAAAAGAAGCTGCAGTTTTTACCCTTTATCATGATGTCGTCGGCTTAAGGAACACACGGGTTCATAGACTTGGTCTAAATCTTGCTGTTAATCAAGTGGGATAAGAAACAGCAACAATATATTTTTTCACCATGAATCGTGCCTATTTAAGCATTTAACTTCCCAATAATTTTCCAAATGAAATTCCATGTCAAAATGAAAATGGCAAATAACAAGATACGACTGTATATTATAAAATGATTGCCAGTCTATATAATCACAAAAGAAAATAATTAATTCATTATATTAGAATTTTATTCTATAATTACATTCAAACGTAAAATTAAGATTAATAATAATAATATTATTATTATAGACCTTCAACTTTATAAGTATTTACCTTTATAAGTAGTCAAACTTGTGTGTGTGTGTACAAGTAGAACCACAACTTAATATAAATACAGTTTAAATATACTTTCCTGGCGGTTTAAATGAATTAAATTGTTAGGTTAAATATTACTATTGTACCACTTTGTCTAGTGGCAGATAACAAGGTAGAATATTATTTTCTTAGGGTTGCATATCGATTATTATTATAATATTCGTAATTTCACTTTAAAGTTAGCGGTTTTTACTCAAAAAAAGGCTAACTGTATATTTAAAAATGCCTGCCAGTTTCAATAATTGTAAAAGAAAAAAAAAGAATTAATTTTTATGTTATAATTTTCTATAATTACATTCAAATATAAAACTAAGATAAATAATAATAATAATTATGAGCCTGCATATATAAATAATTCTATGGTTACACTTGTGTACGAGTGCTTAATATATGTATACGTGGCATTAAATACACAATAATCATTGAGTTAAGTAATTCATTAATTTATCCTAAATTGTACAATCATAACATGTCTTTAAACTAAAGCTGATTGTGAAATAATCGTTAGGGACGAACAGCAGATTCTACTTATGAGAATTTCTAGTATACATAATTAATTAGTCGAATTATGTATATGTCTCAGTATTATATTTTATGAAACATTCATATTAGTGCCATTATGACCTGTTGAGATACGCGTATGCAGCATTACAATAAAATTTATTCATTAATAATTTCATACCACGAGTAAATTATCTATTTCCTGGATGAATATGAAAATCACTTTTTCTGTTACTATTAAACTGCAGATTTATATTTCTATTGAATGCTTTTTAATTGAATCCAGTGCTGTATCTCAATATTTTCAGAATCAAATTGTCCCTACTTTGAGATAATGACATATAAAATAGTTAACTTTTATTTGAATAGTTGAATAAGATGATTAAAAATTGATTTTTAGCCTGAAAAGGGTAAATTGTATTCAAAACTTTAAATAAAATAGGTATAGTACTATAGTTATTTAGGCTTAAAATAATATAGGTATTTATTTCTTATTTTAAAAGTTGACAACAATTTTAGCGATGGCAAAAGAACAATTTTCGAATATACTATAAGAATTATGCAACGTAGAAATTGTGCAATTGTGCATTATGAAATTACATATTCTAAAACATTCTTTGATTACTCATGGAAAAATTAATTACAAATTAATTAATTAATTATAGTTGCTGAGCCTACACAGACGTAATAATGGATGTGATTTATATAATAATGTTTTGTATCACATTTCATGTTTAAAGTAAAATTTCTATTTTTATGAATTGAATTGTACTGACTGGCGTAGCGCTATCATGTGAAGGCGAGCAGGACTTGAGAACTTGAATCATGAATTACCGCAGATGAGTTATTGCCGAGGCGCGAACAGAAGTTTCGAGCGTGCTTTTGTTGGCGAGCAATGGCTGATGCCAAGCCCTTTCACTTTGATGGGTTTCCCGTATAATTGAATTGGAGAGCATTCCAGTCAGGGGTGTTTCAATTGAAGTGGGGCAGCCACAGAGCCATGCCACAGAGTCACATGTGAAAATATAGCCTGTCTTGTATGTTTGTAGTATTTTAGTTTGTATGGGTTTAAAATAAAAACCTGTAAAAAAAAAAAATACCTACGATTAATTGTTTTAGATTTACAACAGGTACCACAGAGTTATATATTGAATAATTGAATTAGCATATTGATCAGCAATTTTAAGTGATTTAAAAATAGACAAAACCGAAAGACTACATAAAAAAGAACACAAGCTCTTTCTTTCAAGAAAAACAAGTTCCCTTTATAAACGCAAATCAATCAAGAGCTAAGCTTATGGGATCTTTGATTAAAAAATAGGATTTTTTGAAGAAGATTCAGAACAATATAAATTAAACTTTTGCTATTTTAAAAATATAATAGTTATTTAGAGTAAGTTCAATTACTTTTTTGCTGTTTCAAGACGATAATAGTTATTTAGAGTAAGGTCAATTACTTTTTTATTAAGATTTTAAATTTATATATTTTTTTAATTTATCAAAAGATTGCAGGAAAATTATTTTTGTCAATGTTTTTTATTCTTCCCGTAAAATGCAAAACAATGTTGAAAAATTGGAGCTTAACTTTAATTACTTGGAGTTTTGAACAATTAATTCCTTGTGAACAATTGAGCTTTGCTTTAAACCTAAAAACAACTTCCCATTTAAAAAGTGTATGATTTTATTTAACATTTTTAAATAAGGCTTTAATATATTTAGTATTTATAGTGATGCTTTTACTCTAGTTTCTATTACTAAATAATTACTCAATAATTCTAGTTTTAATATGTAATTCTAGTTTTTATTACTAAAGTTACTGTTGACAATATTTTTACATACTGAACGTAAAATGCAAAACTATGTTGAACAATTTCCTTTGTTTTAACTTTAAAAAACGACTTTCCATTAAAGAAAAAGTGTACGATTTTGTTAAACATTTTAAATAAGCTTTTTAATATATATAATATTTATAGATGATGCTTTTTACTCTAGTTTTTATCTGACATATTCGC